>DWCF01000042.1:0-80293 GCA_018230265.1 Delias oraia | reverse complement strand
GCGATGTGGCCAGCCCATTGCCACTTCAACTTACTAATACGGCGGGCAATGTCGGTTACTTTGGTTCGGCTGCGGATTTCATTCATAATTTCTGATTTTATCTCGCGAAGAGACTCCGAGCATTGCCCTCGCCATAGCTCGCTGAGTGACTCTGAGCTTCTCTATTAGACCCATCGTAAATAATTATTTGAATCAAGACCCATCGTAATTAATATTTTGTAATTTATATATAAGTTTTGTTTATTTTACATTTAAATACAGTAGAACATCTTTAAGTCGAATATCAAGGAAGATGTCAATTTTTTTTGATTTGACAACGTTTCATCTGTATTATCTAGATTTTTGGGTTGTCTTTCCACAACTGAACGTTTTTTAAAGCAATTTGTGTCGCGCATCACCGGTCTGTGGAATGAGCTTTCTGCAGAGGTATGTGTGCATGTATCACACATAAACACAGAAATAAATCATTCCAATGAATTAGTCATTGTTACGTATTTCAGTTGTTCTTGTATAATTAAGTTAATATTAACTAATTGAATTGTTTTTGAATAACCACACTTTGGTTTATACATAAAACAGTTTATTTAATACTTTTTAACTTAAAAGCTTCTCTTAGTTTGATGCTCTGTAACTTTGTGGCCTCCTTGATGAAAAATTACGATATTTTAAAACACTGGATATAAGCAATCAAAATAGTGAGTTAAGCTCTTTGTATTTCCACTCCATTTTCAATGTTTCTGTGTAACAGGTATTTGGGGATAACTTTTTTAGTTCCTTTAAATTTGTGATAATTTTATTTTTAACTAAAATTAGTGAAGTGTGTATTGAGAAGTATATTATATTTGTGCAATTTTGATGAAACTAATACTGCGATATAAAGCGAATTATATTTTCTAACTTTTTTAATCCGCAGCGAAAATAAATTAGTATACTCTGTGGTGAGTTTCTTTTATATTCTCTGGTACTGTTTTTCAGTCCATGGGTCACAAACCCTCACTCGGGAGGTCACTGTTTAAAAGAAAAAGGATTTCTAAACTAGAGTAAAATCAGTTTTTAATTATTTTTCATTCAAAATTGTCAAATCACTGAGTGATTCCTGATAAGTTTTTTATAAAATGAGCCAGAATTTTCCAACTATAAAAGAGTCCCAAATTATTACATTGAAAAGCAATGCTATCGCAAGGGAACCCATTTTGATGTAGTATTTGTATGATTGTATTAACATTTAAATTGCTTTAATCTCGGCAGGAAATTTTCTTGACCAAATAATGTTTCTCATAAATTTGGGTCCCAAACATATAAAACTTGAACAAAAAATGTCACTGCCAAAATGTGATAGAGTAATAAATTCTATGTGATATCTTTTGTATATTGTAAAGTTAAAAACACTTTTAAACACTTCTTAAATAATTACAGCTGACGTGCTTTTGTTTTTATATAGCTAAAGCTAAACAGAATAATTTAAATTTTGTTTTTTTAAGGTAATTATCCGAATTATTTGATTATGTATAGGTATTAAATAAGGTTAAAGAAATGGATAAAATTAAGATTTAATATAACGAAGTCGTTAAGCAAATTAAAAAAACCACGTGAATTCAGTTAGTCTAGCAGCTTATTATATAAGAATTTTTCATTATTAAAATGCAGATTAGTATAGAAAATAAAAACAAGTTATTCTTATTTGTATGTTAAAATGTGCCAGTTATTTTCCAATTGTGATTTAATAAAAATATTATATTTATTACTTGCTTTTTATTTGTATGACATACTTTATTATAGGACTTCTTTTGTAACGCACGATTATGGAAAGGCATGGAAAAACTCAGTGGCATATGCTTCACCGGAGCTTTGAGTTTGTACTCCATATGAGAGCCATGCTGAAGCGTTCTTCACTAATTGTCCCCGCTCGTCCGGGTTCATATAAAATAGAACGGACGAGTCGGGCCAGTTAGTGCGTCAGCATGGCTCTGCAATGTGCGAGACGAGGACGAATGAGCTAGGTGCGTCTACGCTTCGCGAGCCGAGCACTAACCGAACACGATTTACTATTCTTCTTATTTTGTGGCCTCTGTGACTAGTGATCACAATTCTGCCAGTGTGAGTATGATGAGATTTACAAGACAGATAATCAAACAAGATTATTAAACAAAATTGTAAGAGAGATACAACTTGGGTATCACTTCGAAGCTACTATTCATTCACGTTGCGCAAAGTGAGTGAGACCTGCTCCATGGTCCGCAATAGAATAAAAAAATCCAGCGAGAATCGGAGCGACTTGCTCGACTGCATTCCGCCAGTTGTCGACTTTTTTGACGAAGACGCAATGCAGTGAGGCAAGTGCTCGTTGTAGCTTCTCTGTGCGTCCAATTTCTCTCCTCACGGGGAAGACGAAAGGGACGAACACATACAGCCAAGTCTTTCGTGAAATAATAAACATTAGGTATCGTTAATTGTACTTTAATATATAAAAAGAAAGCCGTGTTAATACTACTTATAACTCAAGACCGGCTCGATTGATATGACTGAAAATCGGTGGGGAGGAAGCTTAGAACCAGGAAAAAGACAAGCTTTATCCGAATAGAGAGTAATGTGTAGTGTACCTGTTTTTCGGATTTAGTGTGCCCATGTATTGTTGATGGTTCATAATTGGACCCTGTAGGTTGTGTACCTGACAGGACGACGTCTGCCGGGTCCACTAGTATTTAAAAAAATACCACATTTCTTTATAACATTATCTTTGCTCAACTCAAATAGTGAGACAGAAAGAAAATTATTGATATCTTTTTTCTTAATTTATTCGGAGTTTTGAACAATTTTATATCACATTAATATGACTTAAACAAACAAATGCAAAGCTTTAGATTATTTATGAAAAATAATATATGTAGATATATTAGTATTCCGGTAGAGTAAGGTGTGATTAATGGAATCCAGCATAGATCACCTCGTCTACCTTCTGGTCCATGTCATTCATGGGTACCTGCTCCAGCACTTGACAGTCAAAGGCAACGGCTAACACCTGTAAACACGTGTTCATTACATTTTAATTATCGGTTCAGGCAGAAGTAACAAACAAATCGCAACGGAGCAGGAGGAGAGCCGCCTGCTAGTGTTGTCCAAATTCAGACGAGGGACGCAAGTCTTGCAAATGCAAGACGCAAGACCAAGACTGAGCCTGCAAGACTCTTGCGTCTTGCAGGCCTTCACGGAGTACGTAGGTATAACAGTTCGTGGTACCTATAGGGTAGGCTTAGGGGGGACTCTATTTGTCGAATTTCTCATTAAATCTTTAGACATTTATGTGATATCCCCTTGTAGATGGTTAAAACGAAATATGTTATGTGGTCCCAAACTACTTAATGCGTTACATCATTTACCCCATAAATTTCGTACTTTTAAGCGGGTTCTTTGTGTCATTGTAATCGTCTGTCAATTGTTTATGATTTTCAACCAATATCTACATACTATTACATTTTGAAGCTACCAGCAGCAAGTTTAATATATGCATATGATAGATATGCAGGGCTGACACCTGTCAGCTCATGCCACCTGCCTTCAGCATACAATAAATCATAAATGTTCAAATTTCTAGCCTTGCAGGAGGTCCGTACCCCGGAGGATGCGCTGGCTGTCGGGCCTTAAGGTCCGTTAGCGGTCGCATGCTTCGATCTTACAATAATTTCTTGATATTGATATGTTTTGTAATTCACTATGTAAATTTAAATATTCTGTATTCACAACTCTTATCGCTCCACTAATGTCGGTTTATATTTGTTAAATAGTTGTATGACGTAATTGTTTGTTGTTACTTAATAAAGAAATTAATACCTTAGGTGCGGTGGCTGGATTGGAACGCAAATTGGCGAGATATCTGTCATAATACCCGCCGCCGTGGCCCACGCGACCCCCGTCCAGGGAAAACGCCACACCCGGAGCGATTATCAAATCCAATCCTGGAATTAAGTTATCTTCTATTATCTCCAGAGTCTACTCACCCGTGGGAAAGCCATTCGTCGTTCGTCAGAAGTGATACCACGGGCTCACAGAATACTTAGTGTGAAATGGTACTTGCATCGTGTTTCGCATAGTATGTGAGGACATCAGAGCCTTGAAAGTGCCGCGTCGTAAAAAGCCGGCAAGACAGCCAATGCGCGGCCTGTGACGCAGCTGTTACTATAGAATAACTGTTCACGATAGAAAACTGCCATCATTGCTGCCGTCGTTTGTAATTATGGCTGTAGTAGTAAAACGTATTCTAAATAAATAGATACTTACAAATATGACAAATAGATTTTGTGCTCCCATTACGGAACAACTTATGACTGATTTTTTATAGTGTAGCGGGCAAGTGGGAGCTAGTGTGTCTCCTACATGGTTAGAGATCACCGCCGCCCGTGGACAACCGCGCCACAGTCCGCGCTTGCTGTGTTGCAGGCTTTTTATCCGCTTAAGCGACTTTTTCAAGGATCTCCGATATCCTCACTGTTTCAGCGAACAAGTACAAATTTACAGTTTTATTCTGAGTATTCTGTGAGCCCGTGGCATCGCTACAGACGAATGGGCCGAATTAGTGCATAGTGCAGCATGTGCTTCAGTAGGGCTCTCCCATGAGAGCGACACTACTAAGGCACTCGGCCAGCCATTGTCGAGCCCTTCCAGAGGTGGAATAAATTATTCTAAGAAATTATAACTGTCCCAATTGGTATTTTAACCTTCGCTTCATTGTAGACTTAAAAAACTACTTAGATACCTACGAGGCTCTCAAAACAACAAACACTATTTCAACTATTCTTACGAAGAATCGAAGTCAGGCCCACCTTCATCTAGTGCATCTTCCCGTTGTTGGTCCTTCGAATGTTGTGCAATACCGTGTTTGGTTAGTGGCATGGATTTCTCATCTCCCGATTCCAGTTTCAGCATCCTCATCACACCACCGGCATACTGGGGCACGAAGGCCGTCGCACCTCGAATCTTGATGTGCGATATTATTGGTGCTGTATTGATTTCGTCGTCTGTGCTCATGAAAATCGCCACGCGATACGCATTGCAGTAGTACGGGTGACACATAAGCTGGAAAAATTTAAATAAATGTTTAATTTATATATCGAGAGCGTCGTAGCTACGGTTTTATAAGTCTATCATGAAGCGCGAGATATTGGATGCGAATCCCGGTCCACACAGTTATAATATATTGTTTTTCGTCCCTGGATGGATAGGACAGTAGCCGGGCGAATGCCTTAATATCGCACCCGTGGAAGAGGCATTTTAAACATATGCTGCATTGCGCAAGCTCATTGGGCAAGCTCGTCCAAATTGATAACCCGGGCGCAGAAGAATCGTGTTTCGTTGAGTGAGTGAGGATATTGAAGTCCATTAAAAATCCGCATAAGCGGCGTAAAAAGCCGGCAACACAAACTATGCGCGGACTGTCGCGGGGTTGTCCATGAGGGGCCGCGTTCTCTTACCATATAGGAGACTCACTTGCTCTGCTGTCCGCTATATTTACTATATTAGTGGTTGCGCCGATATATATAATTAAATATTTATGATCAGGTAATATATTTAATCACTGCCGCCGTCATACTATACAGAGGTTAAAGAATGCATTGTTACTGATAACTTAAATTGATGGCTTTGAACCCAAGATTGAAAGATGTAATAGACAATACGATGACATTTAAATACTGTGATAAATTAGTCAGTAAACTTATATGAGTGTATATTCAAAAGAGTATTAAAAAGAGGCTACTACTCCTCTTACATACAACCTTTTTAAAAGCAGTAGGTAAATTATTTTCTTCAAATACTAGTTTCGTAAATTATTATTGGCAACATACGAGTATAAATGTATTTAGATTGCATTTTAAACTTCTGACTGTCAAATAAGATTTTTTTCTTTCTCGCCGTGGGGGTCGTGACGTACTTTATTGAAAACGACGTAAGACTCGCGTTCTTTTTCCGCAACACTCATCTTCGCGATTGCATCAGCCATCTGCTTTCGGATTTCCACCTTCGCTGGATCTGGTGTTCGGGAGCTCATTTTTGCTGTAATACGTGTAAAATTGTAACGCGTGTAGTTTTCTATGTGTATTATAAAACAAATTATTGAAGGTAAAAATATTGCTGTGTTTTGTCTTGTACACACTAAAACAATTGTGAGTCAACGCGAAAGTGACAGGGGTATTCAACTTCGATAAGTAGATATTTAATTGTGCAGCCACAAATTATATTTTTCTCTAATCATTGCAAAGCTTGTTGCAAAATAATTACCATGACAAATTAAATTCACTTAATTAAATCAGGCTTAAATAAACTTTAACGAAGTGAAATTATAAATATAATGACTGTCTTTAGATTGGCTGAAGCTGTTCGAAATCCGTAATTAGTATTCAATCCCTACCAGCTGAAGTACCTTCATGTTAAATTTCGCCATGATAGGCAACATGCCAATAGGCACATAAGTATTAAGATATCATTTATAATAAATAAAATCATGGATTTTTTTGTTTTATAATGATTTCTGAACTTTTCGGTAAAAATTTCTGGTCTAATCTAAAGAAACTATTTTCTACAACACAGAATTCTCAGGGTGAAACTGTACTTGTACTGTGTTTCACAGAGTGTGTGAGGGTATCGAAAGGGGTGCTTAAGCAGCGTAAAAAGCCGGCAACACAACCAATACGCGGACTGTGGCGCGGTTGTTTATGGGCGGCGCTGTTCTTTACCTTATAGGAGACCCACCTGCTCCGTTGTCCGCTATACCAAAAATAAAGAAAAAATAAAAACATAAAATCTCTAATTGAATCTTTATGAAATTCAATACAAAACCTAAGTAAATTTTTGCTTACAACGTGTTATCACTCCAGTAACTAAGAGATAATTTAAATTTCTAATACTATTTATAAACAAGGTTAGATATGGACATTCTGCGTACAATTGCTAATTTTCTAAGAACTTATGGTTATGGAATATTACATTAAACAAAATCGCTTGAAAGTGTGAAAAATTAATATAAAATCATTAAATTACTCACCGGTACTTCTGTATGCTTTACAACTAACACTTGTCGACCGTAACTGAAATAAACGACCCACTGTTGACATTTTATCACAATTTTATAATTGTTTCATGTTTCTTCAACTTAATAATCTGTGAATATCAGAGTATCGTAGAATGTTATCTGACATCTGTCCAGTAAGTAGAGAACTGATATATTTAATATTAGTTTGTACGCCATCTATACAACATATGCAAATAAAGATCAATATTTTAAAAATCATATTACATTGTAGAGAATATCACTTTTGCTCATAATTATGAATCTGTATTTATAAATCTAAAAAATTAGGCCCTATTTCTTTTCTATTTTCGGACTGAAAAAAAAGTTCGAATTTTCAAAATGGAAAAAAAAATCTGCTATCTATTGTGGATAAAAGAAATAATGTCGGTGCAATTAACTGATAAATATTTGAAATGTTGAACAACGTTAGTATATTTTAATAGGCTCTATAAGTTCTTGAAATTATAAGGAAAAACACTAATTGTGAGGTATACAAGCTTACCAAGCATCTGTGCACTTAACTCGCTTCGTTATGTTACAAATAATATTGTTGTTTTGTAATATTGAAGTGGTTTGTTTGTCTGAAATCAGCTAGAAGACAGGTAATTATAAAATACACTTATTATTCAGAGTTTGTAATAGGTATTCAATAAGTTATTTCTTGACCGATAGGTTTAAAATATTACTTTTAAAATATTGTTTTTTTTAAGGAATTGGTAAAACTAAGAATTGGACATGGAAATGTGATGCCAATTTTTACAAATATAAAATATGCTATTATGAAAGTCTAGGTCTCCTTATTCGTAGTTATAACATAATGTAATCTATATAAAAATAGATGATATCTATATTTACGGATGGATATTGTGTAATATACAAATATGAAAGCAAGAGGAATAATCTCCACCCTTTTAATATTAATGATAGGCTCATAATGGAGTTGAAGGTATTGGGCCATACTATTCTTTAAAAATGTTTTAATGTAGAAGAAAATGATACTGCATAGTATGACATAAATGGTACATGATACAGTGAAGGTGAAGGGCAAGCATGCAGTATATTGGAGTTGAAGTTATTGGGCCATACGAAGTCAAGATAATTCAGTTAATTCTCAAAAGAACATGAAGTTTCCACTTAGTAGCCTATTTTATGATGAATTTATGACAGATTTCAAAACTGGAACAATTCCCTCTGCCAGGCATCTTTGGCAGCAATTAACAGCTTCAAAAAATATTTATAGTTGACCAAAATACTCAAAGTTGACATAGAACCATTACTATTAAGCCTAGGTAATAAATTTGATAAAGCATACTATAATATTGTGTTAATCATTTTATAAATGATGTCACACCTTGGAAATAAGGTGTTCATACCGGGCATTCTCAGACTGATTTTGACATTCAATGAGCGGCATATTTATATTTATGTTGAATAAAAATATTTAATTTCATGACTGATCAAGAGAGAAATAAGAGAAAGAAACAATTAATTAGTGCAATTAACTCTGATAATATTTCTTAATGTGTGTAAAAATATTTTATTTATTAAAGATTATATTACTAGTATGAGATATATATATAATAATTGTTAATTTGCATCAAATTTTAAAATAAATTCAATTTGATTACTAATCGTTTTATTTCTTACTTTATACAGTTGTTATTAAATTTGGTTAATATTTTAACTACATATTTAAGCACATACAGTGAGTCTTAAATTAATTTGAGTTTTGTTTGAGAAGAAATGCTGATTGTTAATATAGTTTAAATTTTTCCTTTTTATTTTATGAGTTTTTTGCATTAACTGTTTGATATAGTGCAAAATTAAAGAAAAATATACAATTAATTGAAGTATTTTTATTGTGACGTGATCAAAATTATATATAAACTATAAATACAATATTATCTAGATTCTGTAAAAAATTAGCAAGAGTCTGAATTGCCAAATAAAAAAGTATTATAAAAATAAATTTTGACATGATAGAGTAAGAATATTCTTCTATAATTACCAGTGTACCACTGGTAGTTATGGTATATTTATATATAGAAAGCGAAATTTTTATTTAATTTATATATTCACGTAATTAATTATTAATATATTTGAAAGAGTTGTCTTCAGTTGACGCGTTTACTCGTTAACTTAGGAGGCAAAAGGTTACAATACATAATTTTATTATTGTAGGAAAATAATTATTAGTAGTTTGTACCTATTAAGAGCAATCCTAAGAAATTTTAGTTACTATAACTGACTTATCCATGGGAGAATCATGCTGACGCACTAATTGCGTTGGCCGTGGTCCGTGATATGATACCACGGCCTCAGAATACCAGCGTGAAGCTGTTTCGTTGAATGAGTGACGACAGTCGGATGTCCTTATGAAAATGCTAAAGCGGCACTGAAAGCCGGCAAAACAATCAAAGCGAATAACGGAGCTAGTGGGTCTCCTATACGATAAGAGAACACCGACGTCCATCACCAACCGCTCCACAGTCCGCATTTTGATTGTATAGCCGGCTTTTTACACCGCGCCATAATTTAAGGCCTCCGATAACCACACTCTATAACTTCGGACGAGCCGGCCCAATTTGTGCGTCAGCATGGATCTTTCACGGAAGAAATCAGCGTTTCTTTAATATACCTAATATATTACTTTATGCCCAATAAAATTTAAAAGTATTATGACATCTCGTAAAAATATACAAATCATTTCAGATATAATACTTTAGATATTTTATTATCAACGATGCAAACATTATATTAGCGACTCGGTACATGCTTCGCTACGTAAAAAAAGTTTCAATTTGACACCATAATCCTCATTAAAAAATGGTCCGCCACACATTGAATTAATTTGTTACAAAAAGTCTTATACACGAAAAACCGCCCGACCGATTTTGTGAATACTTCCCGTAAACCGTCTACTAAATAGTCCTAACAAAACCTAAACATTTGGTTTGAATAGGTGAGTCCTCTCTTGATTTATAAATTTACAACGAAAAGTGGCATTCATTTTAAAAAAATATTTAGATCCATATATATAATTAATGTAGTTATAAAACACGTTCCAATTAAGCTACATATGCACAAATGCGAGTTAAAATTACAATGGGTCCATATCTGACATCCAACCGCCATAATTTAACAGATTATTTTTTACAGAGAAGTTATTCCTGTTTAATATATTTTTCCACTTATGCAATATTTTTCACAAACGCTGCGCCATTATTTGTAGCGTGCTGTCATTGGCTTTTTCCGATAAATGGCTGTCCAACACAAGAATAATTTTTCTATATAACGTGTAATTAGGAGTAAAACTTTAGCTTTACACCGAATCTAAACGGATATCACAAATGTTCGGTATTATCATATACTAGACTGAAAACAGATTTAATTATATTATATCTTAAAAAATTATATGTAACAGTCACATTTAAAATTAAGCGCATTTTAATTTTAAAAATTTAAGCGCCTGATTGAAATACGTGAGCAATATGTTTAAAAACTAATATGTAGTTTTTCAACTAGTCTAAAATCCTACAAATTTGTATGCAATTACGAGATATGAATGCAATCACCACTTGGTTGTTACTTGAGGGATCCGTGCCGTTAGCTTGTTTGACCCTGACGCCCCTTCAAACAAAATGTGATGCTTTGTAAAGTATAATCTTTAAGTGGGATTTTTGTCATTTTCAATAGTTGACGGCTACCAATTGTGTGTTAAAATGATTTCCGGATTGTAATTTCTTAGACGAGAGTCACAGATGACCCAAATGTTCATTGTTTGTATGAAAGTGGCAGGGGCAAACGAAGCAGGTTGCGCCTTACGGTCCGCAGTACGCAACAATCGGCGGGAGGCGGCGTCTGTGGAGTCCGTCCAAGCCCAGTCGGGCTTCAGCCGTCAGTTCTTAGTGATGTCGTCACGTCTCTCGTAAAACCAAAACTTTCTTTCGTCAAATCAATGGATATAACCTAACACATCGCGAGTTTCAGTATGAAGTGTGATATCTTCCCATAATTTTGTACGGGTTTAATTATTGAAAATAATGTGATATAGTTCTGTGCATTGCTAATAAAAATCAAAGTTATGAGCATTCAAAAGTGTCTTTTGGATAACTCCAGCAGGATGATTAAGGCAATGTCCAATGCGAAATCGTCTAACAATGAAGTTAAAACGGTAAGTGGTATAACACCATACCCATTGTTTAAGTGCACAAAGGAGTTTTGGAAGCAAATAGGTTATCTTCCCTTGCAGTGGCATTTAGGTTATGAACGCGAATATTATTATTATGAAGTGAGTGTAACCTTTGTATCAAATTGCAAACTTTATGGAAAATCAAAGATCAATGATCACTGTTCAACTATTTATCCAATAAGAATATCTATCATAATAAATTGGCCACGAAGTAAATTTTTTAATGAGTATTTTATAAATTTTTAGTCGATTGAAATGTTAAGCACTACCGTAACTATGTATTTAATTACTGCAATAACGTTCAATGAACTTATATGACCTTAATTCGATGTTCACGAAAATACTGAATTCAATTTAAATTTCATTCACAGATGTTCAACGATAATCGTGTTTCATATTAATCATGAAAATGGGATATTTTATCATAGATATCTATCTATTTTAGCGGTTTCCAATGTCATTCACTTAGTCATTCCGAGAGAAACCTTCAATCATATGGGTCATCTAATTTGTATAGATCTTTAAAATAATATGGCTAACATATTATACCGTAATATTAATGATATGTACTTCGCGAAATATAACAATGATCTGTACTTACTATTTCTCTGATGTTTCTGAAGTGAAAACTTCTTTAGGCGCGTTGAACGTTATTGGAGGGGAAAAACTTATAGATTCGCGTCACCGACATGCTAATGCTAATAGTACATCTAGAGCTATGAGTAGTCAGACTGGCGCAATTTGCAATTTGGTTTTTGTTATTTTTTGTTTGTTTTCTAGTCTCCTAATTACCTATGACAATGTTCTATATGTATAAACAATAGTTTAAAAATATGTTTATATTTTTATATGTACATTTTGGTTTGTATTTTGACTTAATGTAGTAAATTCAAGAATGTTATAAAAATAACTTTCATTAGGAAAGCTTGTTATTACATAAACCAATAAATAGAAGACAAAGATGCATGGCAACTTCTGCACAAGCACCAACTGGTAACCACATTGCACCTATTAAACTCCAATAGCTTATACTTAAACCAGCTATTGAAAATTTGGCGAAAAAAACAAATTTAAACTATGAATTTCTTATTGATTCTTCTCGTAGTGGTATATCTGCCGTACCAATGGTAGCTACATTTTTGTAAATAAACTTGCAAAAGTGTCAGTTATGGGGCCTGACTGAATAAAAGCTTTTGAATTCTTAAGATGTTTTGTCACACATGTAAGAAGTAGGTTTATATTAATTATATTATTGCGTATTAATTTGCATAACAAATTTCTCATAGCGATACTGTAACGTTATTGTAAAACTGTTTTTCCATTCTCGTTAAAATAATATATAACGTAATAGGAAAACACGTTCAAATTATAATAATATAATTAACAACATCAATTGCGCATTTAGTTAGAATATTTTGTCACTGTCCCTCCAGTCGGCAATTCAGTTTGAAAGAAGGAAACCAATAATACAAAGCCTGAAATGTGTTGTTTTTTGATTTATTAAAAACAATATTCATTAATCGAATAAAAAAACGTTTTACTATTATTACCACCAGTGCATTTAAGTATTACAAAAATGCAGTTTATGTGAAATATATTATAGTAAGTCTTCGTTAATCCTGTGATCTCTGTAAAGAAAACCCCTTTAAGAAAAGAGCAAACACATTCTTTAAAGGCCGTCACCCGTGGCTCTGCAAGGGCTGGGGGTGTTCATGGGCAGAAGATCGCTTACCCTAGCCGGCTACGCCTTCTATTCGCCACTGTTTAGTGTACGAAAAATACTGAAGATATCATAGAAATCCCTTTTTAGGCCCTCTGCTTACGTGGTTTTTGCAACAAAAACGATTGTATGCTCCTATAACTCTAACTGGTGATTTGTGTGTGATGAAAGCTCTTATCTGACATCGCCAGATTACAAACTATACCATAAGTTTTAATGCTTTAATTTACTTTGTTGTCATTATGAACATGTACATTTTTTGTCTTTGCGATTTAATATAAAAAATAAGGTTAAACGACTGTTTTATGACCATTAAATACGGCTTCTATAATCCGGACGTTTCGATAAACCGCATAGCTTCTCTTTGTCGCTCCGGATTTATTAGTCTAGACCCTATTGAGGTGTAATTTGACATTGCACACTATTAAATTATTATCAGTGAACAAACAAGTCACAGTTGTGAGTTTACGTCCGTAAAAGGTTAACTTTTCCGAAAATAGCTTTAAACTATAAGGACATACTGGTTATAGTCAAAATATATGAATTGGGTTAATATTGCTCATTTCATAATAGAATATTCATATGATAATATGGTTCAGTCAAAGATGTTCATTTCCCACGGGAGCTAGGGTAGCTACTTAAAACGTTATGTTTATACTCATGGAAGACCCCATGCTGACCTAAATTGGACCGGCTCATGGGGATATCGGAGGCCCGTGACGCTCAAGCGTAAAAAGTCGGCACCACAAACAAAGCGCGAATTGTGGTGCACTTATCCACCGGCGGCTGTGATCTCTTACTCCGTTGCCCGCTATACAATAAAAAAATATATTTTATTGCATATTCATACTAACCCAGATTAATAATAATAGACTAATATAACAGCTTATTTTATGCTTTGACAGACATATGTCCTTAAGACGTGAATGTCGCCTCGACATCTACTAACGCTGGACATTTGTATGGAGATGACAACTCGTCTCGTTATTATGACGACTTCAAACGTCACTTAATCTATAAAAAAAGCGTGCCGTTCTTGTCTATGGACATATAAATACTAGTTATACAGTATACGCAAGTTATATAGAAACTCTTAATTGACACTTGCTTATATATCACAGATTATATAAACGAATAACATGTGACATTAAAGATAATTGCTAAATCGTTTATGTTAATAATAATTAAGAATAAGTTATGGTTAAATAGAGGTACCGTGCCTATTATAAAAGGTCTATAACTATTAACACTACATCTCGTGGGAGAGTCATGCTGATGCATTCAATGGGCCGGCTCGTCTGAAGTGATACCACAGGCTAACAGAATACTTCAACGTTAGGCTATTTGTAGGTACTGTGAGCAAACAGTGAGTTAGCCATTCCTAAAGAATCTGTTTTCATTGAGTGAGTGAGGAAATCGGAGACCTGTGAAGTTATACCGCTCAAGCGTAAAACTCCGGCAACACAACCAAAGCAGGGACTGTGGCTGTTCATAGGCGGCGGTGTTCTCTCATATAAGAGACCCATCTGTTCCGTTGTCCGCCATACCATTTTATCTAGGCAAAAATGAAGACTTAACCAACCCAGAGCTGCAAAGTATAACTAATTGTATCACCATTTGTGTACGAGTTAAGTACCACCAACAAAAGCCATAGTTAACGATTTCCGTGTTTCTTATCTTATCAGAGTTTTACGGCCATTACGTGGAGAGACTATTGTTTTGTCATAATATGCTCGATTGTCCTTCATAGTTCCTTTGATATCCCGTTTACACGCTTCTTACATTAGCTTGAAAGCCATTTACACACTTGCCAATGTCACTGCGCACCAAGTAACTTTTTACCAAAATTACAGCCCAAAAAATAGCTTAATCTTTTTATGGTATAGCGGACAACGGAGCAGGTGGGTCTCTGTGTATTGTCATACGAGAAAGGACAATTTGCATTAATGAAAGAGAATGCATTCCATTGATTATAAAAGTTTGGAAAAATTGTATTAAATATATAAAATGTATTTTTAATGAAACTGTTAAAAATAGTTATTTCATTACTGATAACTGATAAATAAGTTGCTATGAGTTGAAAAAATAATAAATATATGATTTACCTATACTTTTATATTACATATATTAAATAAATGATTACAACAAACTTGATATATTGCGTATTCAATTTATGGTCTAATGAATGCAGAATAATGGATAAAACACACCAAATTTCGACATCTTAGGGAATTTTATACTTGACCAAGGAGCATGTGATTTTCGGCTTCGTGCGGAATAGCAGTTTCACTCGGACTCTTATATAAATACAGATGGTACATCGATGAGCGAATCAATTTGTTATTGGAGATATAAATAATTCCATTACAACCGAATGGCCTATCTCCACGAGTAGTGAATACAGAATATAAACCTAATTTAGAAACTTTTACTGATGTAAATAACTTAAATGTGGTTAATAATGTTTATCAATATAATAACATAATGGACTACATTATAAAAGGCCGACAACGCATCCGCGGCCTGAAAGCGTGGATTGCAGTGGTATTGACCTCGGGCGACGCCGGGCAAACCCGTCTTCAATGTAATAAAGAAGCTGTAAGACAAAGGTAATAAAACCGAGGTAAAGTTGCAAGAGAAGCTTTATCAAGTAAATCACTGATAACGGATGAACTCTTGGAGTAGTGATTTTGCAAAAGCGATAAGTTTAAAACTTCGCCACAAAGTTATTGGAAGTGTATGGTTTACGTGTCCCTTTAAAATTGTCCTCGCATCTTAGCTGTATAGCTCTAAATTTGTATACATTAGGTTCAATTATGTGATTATTTTATAGACCTTTGTGCATATATATATATATATATATTTGGAAACAATTGAACTGAAAATGTCCTAAAAAGTAATAATTACAAGCCCTACATAACTAGAAGTCGACGGCCAACATTATTTTGACATTTTCACTGCTAGAGTGAGGATTAGTGTTGCCAATGCAAGACTTAGCCAGTGTCAGTCTTACGCCGATTATACTCCTGGTATTGATCCTAGTCTTAGTATTGCGCTCGCAGTCTTGTTCTTGCAGCAAGAGTCTTGCAACTACCTATTGGACTATTGCTCTTTATTAAAGTTTAACCTATCAGATTAGGAATACTTTGAGCTTGAATTAGCATAGGTAAAGATCAACCAGATATATAAATGTCTAAAGATTTAATGAGAAATGCCAAAAATCACTGGCTTGCACAAATGCAAGACCAAGACTGAATTTGAGTATATATGGCCTTAAATTGAAGCGCTCAAGCGTCGTGAACAGCTGACAACAGGACCAAAGTGACTTGTCCATGGGCGGCGATGGTCTCTTACGATAGAGGCCATCTGCTCTGTTGCCCGCTATACTTTCATGAAATCCCAGATGTTCCTCCAGTTTGCCGTGTGTATGAAAATGTTTATCTTATTTGATACACAGAAGTGCTGAGCAATTTCACTCTACGTATTAATAGAGATAAATAAATGCACTCAGATAACCCTTGCAACGCTTGCAGCTGCTAAAGTTTTCCAAAAGGAAAATTCTGTACTGAAGGTACCACAAATACACATACAAATTACACTTTACTAAATGATTTTCTTTACTAAATGTGTATTTTATGTTTATGCAAACGGTAGCAGACGAGCACGAGGCTCACCTGAGATAGGCAGTGCTTCGCCCATGGGCTCCTCTAACCTTTGTAGAGCCACGGGTGCGTTGGTGGCCTATTATAGATTGGTACTCTCTTAAACGTTCCATTAATCTGCGGTGCAAATACATATGTTTTGCACAGAGGCGGTTGTTTACACAAAAGCCGATAAGGTCGTGTCAACTCCGGGGCGGGCTAGAGCGGAACACTTTGTCCGATTGCAGGAAGTGCAGCCTCTGGCACACCGCTCCTAAGATCAGATGTCAGAAAAATGTATTTACGCGCATAACTGTCGAACGGCTGCACCAAACTTGATAATTCTTTTAACTTTGTGCTGCTAAAAATAGGGACAGAATTTGTGCGAAAAATATAAATGTGTAATATTAAACCGCTGAATCGAATTGCTTAGACGTGGACTAGCTTAGAACCGGGAGAAGGACACGAAACTTTTTATCCGACGACAAAAATGGACGGTATGTTTTTAAGTAAGTGTTAATTTCTGAATAAACATTGATTTTCGTTGATATCTATTGGTTATTTTTTTTAAACACATTCTCCATACATTCGCTTATCTGAACGCCTATCGGCAACAGTTAGTCCGATTAATCGAGTTTCGATGGGGGCTACGGAGCAGGTGGGTTTCCAGTGTGGTGAGCAACACCGCCGCCTATGGACAACCGAGCGACAGACTGCGCGTTGGTTATGTTGCCGGCATTACGCCACTTAAGCGGCAGTTTTTAAGAGCTTTCGATAATCTCCCTCACTCAGCGAAACATAGCAGAAGTATTGTTTCAAGTACAGTTACCATTTCTCGCGGAGTATTCTGCGAATCCGTGGTATCGCTTCGATTCGGCCCAATTAGTGCGCTAGCATATGATTCAGCATGACTGCCCTAGGTTTTTGGATTCTATGGCTCCATAGATCGCTGAGCTACCGGATCCACGATAGCGCCAAGGAACGGTGCAAATTTTATTATAAGACTTCATCTATGGAAGGAAATCCTCAAGCAATTAATGAGAATCTTCAACAGAGACACTTCGTAGGCATACATAAAGGCCGGCAACACATTCGTAGCCCAGAAAAATCATAAAGTATGATGTATTAAAATATGAAATATATTAAATGTTGTGTTGCATCCACATTATTAATTGTCACTTTAAATTAACTTAACTAATGGAATAATTTATATCATCCGTAATTGTATAACCAATTAAGTATTTTCTGGTTTGGGATTTGGTATCTGTTCTATGTAATAGCGGGCAACAGCGGCAAGTTTCCTCTATGGTATGAGATCACCGACGCCCATGGACAGCTGCGCGAATACCAGCGTGGAACAGTGTTTCGCTGTGTTTCGCTGAGTGAGTGAGGATATACGGCCGTGAAATTATACCGCTTGAACGGTGTTAAAGGTAATAAACAATGCGTGGATTGTGGCGCGATTGTCCACGGGCAGCGGTGATCTCTTACCATAGAGATGTGCCTTTTTTATTGCCATATACCATAAAAACAGGCCACTGTCTTAAATAATTGTAATTTTCCTTTTATTTCAGTTGAAGTGATGGTATGCCATTACGTAATATTTATCTGACATGAATGTTCAACAGGGCGTCCAAAGTGGTCTGAGAAAAGTTGGCCTGGCGATGCTGACGCTGTCCATTCCGATGATCGATGAGAAAAAGAAAGTCAGTGGAGTTTGGGCATGGCCGCTCTCATTCGTCATCCGTGTGGCGTTGTGCCGTAATATCGTTTGCATTTTGTATATATGTATGTTGTTTCATAAATTTTCGTAATGTTGTGGCATGAGCTATGAAATGACATGAAACTATGCCATATAAAATAAACTTAAATAGCTCAAGAATATCGTTGGAATATGTACTCAGACCTTGCTATAATTACGTGTTAGACAAAATATGAACAGTGTTATTTTTTTATGGTGTAGCATATATAACACGTAACCGCTCTATTTGAAACATACAAATTACATTGACATTATGACAGCTTTGTTTGGATTGTTGTTTGACAGTTGACTGAAATTCTCATTTTGTCTATTATAATCTCATTATTCCATTATATCTTTGCCATTACGTTTCATTATCATTACAAAGAGTTTAGCGTCTGTTGCATTTTGCAGCATGAGACAGTACATTTTTGTGCGTTTGTTCGTGTTTTTCACCTGTGGTTAATGTTATAGCCGGCAAAGGAGCAGGCAGGTCTCTCGGTGAGACATCGTCCCGGCTCAGGCGGACTTTTCCCGCAATGCCCCAGGCCGTGGTTCGTGTCTCGGAAGAGACGCCCGTGCGCTAGTCGCGGCGAACATTCTCTGTGAGACCGCGAACTTGCCCTTCGGCCGCGTTAAGCTGTAAAGGCCATTCTAGCCAACAGCGAGAAGGCAAAAGCTATTTCAGCCACAGATCCTCGGGATGCATACAGTTTTCACGGACGCCTTAATAAAATAAACAGCAAAAAACACAGATCATATATTTTAGTTAATATTAGCATTTATACCACCGGCAGGCCAACACTGGTATAACTGATATTATTTGGAACATTTTGTAACTATTGTTCGTGTAATGAAGTTGTAAGTTCTACATCTTTAGGTGGAGAAGCTACTTCCGTATGCGAGCATACGGAAGGATGTATATGTCGCAAATGAAAATGGCCGTCCTGGCGTAAATCTCTAAGCTAAAGGCATATCACACATCAGTGAACCCACAGTTCCGACACAGTACCATTACGTTTCGCGCGCTTCTTATACACGACAACGATGCCACTCCTCAAGTGGTGCAAATATTATTAGCGCTGACTGTTTTCTTTATTTGCAAGACTTATTTCCTCTATGTTCTATGGCAACGGAGCAGGCAGGTCTCTTCTATGGTGAGTCACTGCCAGCCATGGACAATAATGCGACAATACGCGCTCTGGTTGCGTTCCCGGCTTTTTATGCCGACTAAGCGGTATAATTTCAAGGGTCTCCGACATCCTCACTCACTCAGTGAAACACAGTAGAATTACTGTTTCACGCTAGTACGGGTAAGATAGTGTTCAGACACTCGGCCGGCCATGATTGTTGACCTTTCAACGACCGAATAAATTATAAATTGCTAGCGTACTGGGGATCGAACCTGATACCTTTAAGTAGGCTGTTAAGATCTATTTAGCTAGAAGGCTTTCTAAATAATTGTCCTTGTAGGGGCGCAGGTGGGTTTCTGGAAGGTCCCCGTCGTATTGCGTTGGCAATACTTCTTCAGGCAGCTGATTCCATAGAGTGGTTATAAAAGGTTCAGTTGTGGAACGACAGACCGAGGTGGTGCGGATGAAACATTGTATGTCGCTCAAAGCATGCAGATTGTTTTGTTTAAGGCACGCGTGTAAATGTGGTTGAATTTCACTGCAAAAGTATTTTTAATAGTATGTGCAGTATATTTTCGTGTAGTCTCTCACACGCGACTCAGCGGCGATCACTGCCGGAGGCTTTGTAAAATGCAAGAGATACAGTAATTAGAGTCGGACCGCTGCGAATGGTCTTGCAAATTTAATTTCAATACGAAGTACGTCCTTGTTTTTATCTCCTACACAGTCATACTAAGTAATTCGTTACCTTACATCTATCAAGTTCAAAGGTTTTTAAAAGCATCTACGGTAATTATACATACAGAAATATATATATTTTTAAATTTTTTGTCAGTCTGTCTGTTTTGGGTAATCTCTGTGACGGGACTGTCACTGGCAGATCAACATCATTATCATCACCACTGGCAGATAGCTGATGTAAAAAGGACTTGTGATACACACACAAATTGAGCTGGCTCGTCCATGGCAATACCAGGGGCTCATAGAACACTCAACGTGCAATGGTGTAGTACTTGAAACGGTGCTTCTACTGTGTTTCGATGAGTGAGAGAGGATATCGGAGGCCCTTAAAATTTCCGCATGAGTGGCATAAAAAGCCGACAACAAAACCAATGCGCGGAATGTGGCGCGGTGGTCCATTGGTGGCGATATTCTCTTACCATATAGGAGACCCACCTACTCAGTTGTCAGCTACACCATTAAAAAAATAGTTTTGGAAATAGAAATGTCCAAGTTTGGTTGAGCTCTCTTTGATATGGTTGTCCATATTAAATGTGGTGTATGCTGCTTGTGTATATCTTAATTTATAACAAAGTAAGATAATATTGATTGATGATTGACAATATTATGTAAATTAAAAGTTGGACCCCATATGAAACGTTTCGGGCAGAATGAAGTTTCCAGGATCAATTGGTTTTAAATAGATTTGTTGAAACTGTTACTGGAATTTTTTAATTAAAGGAAATCGAGCTGAGGGCTCCCCTTAGATAAACGATGCACAGGGCTTACACTAGCTGCGCTTGGCTTGTGTTTATGTAGCCGTCCCTTAAAAGTCCAATTTTTATCGTACGGCAGCCAACGGTTTCCCTTGAAAATTTAATTACATTTCATTAGGTATTCTACATTGGATAATTGCCAAACGAAGTTTATAATTTTAAATATGTTTTACTAATTACTGCGTGGAATAGCCTTGCTAAATTAGACCGGCTCGTCCGTAGTCATACCACGGGGTCACACAATACTCAGTGTAAAACTTTTACCGTGTTTCGCTGTGTGAGTGAGGATATCCAAGGCCCATGAAACGCCGCTTAAGCGAAGTAAAAAGCCGGTATAAATCAAATCTGGGACTGTGTGGCATGTGTTCTCTTACTGTATAGTAGACCCACCTGCTCCGTTGTCCGTTATACCTTTAAAAATAGAGAAACTATTACATTTATGGCTTATTTATAGAATTTACTGATTCTTAGCGTCTAGATTTCTCATGAGATATTGGATACAATTTCACTTGGAACGAAAAGCTCGATCTCATGTCAGAATGTTATTTCAAACTTTAGTTAGCATCATATATCACACATAATTCTCACGATGGAAGCCGACACTGTTTCTAAGCAACACAGGGTTTTACAATTACGCTGTCACTAAGTGGATACACATTAACCTCGCAGCTAAGTGCTTTTATAAGATATACGATGCGAGATGTGGCGGGTTCGATCCCCGGTCCGAATAACAAAAATTTATAATTTATTCGATCTTTGGAAGGGCTTCACACTGGTTGGGTGAATGTCTTAACACTGTCGCACCCGTGAGAGAGCCATGCTGATTGGCTCGTCGTGATATCTCAGCGAATATTAGCATGAAACAGGTCTGTTAGAATATATTGCCCGTGAAATATTACCACGCAAAAGGTCGGCAACACAACCAAAGCTAAGACTGTGGCGAGATTATCTATAATACTCTATAGGCTGTTGTGTCCTACCATAGAGGAGACGCTCCTTCTTCGTTACGCGCTAAACCATAAACAAATCATACATTCAAAGTTATAGATAAAATTTAAAGATTTCACATAGTATGTACAATATATCTCATGGAGAGCCTCATAGTTAAGTGGTTTAAAAGGTCTACTATGAAGCGAGAGATATCGAGTTTGAATGCCGGTCCGGACAGTTATAATTTAATTTATAATTTATTCGGTCTCTGGTTAGGCTTGACAGTGGCCGGGCGAGTGTCTTAATACTGTCGCACCCGACAGAGCCATGCTGAACGATATGCGGACGCACTAATTGTGCCGGCTCGTCCGAAGTAATACCACGGGCACACAGAATACTCAGCGTCAAAAGTTGTACTTGAAACGGTCTCTCTACTGTGTTTCTCTGAGTGAGTGAGGATATTGGAGGCCCTTAAAAATGCCACTTAAGTAGCGTAAAATGCCGGCAACACAACCAATGCGCGGACTGTGACGCAGTTTGTGATGGACGGCGATGTTCTCTTAGTATATAGAAGACCCACCTGCTCCTTTGGCGCTATTCCATAAAAATCTACTTTGAACGTCTTAAAACAAAGTCTACGAATATCAAAAGTGAATAAACTTGATTTATTTTATGCTGGGTTTGTTTTTGTTACTTAATATTAGCAACTGGAGCTGTTTACGTCCATATCCCGGGACTACGACGCTTCGCCAAAAATGAAATGGCTGCCGATGGAATGTTATTTCTCTAGTCTCAAGCAATTTGTTTATAACTGCGAATTAATAATAACTAATTTGGCAGAAACCGGCGTAAAGAGTTAAATATGTCAAGGGCGGTTTAGATTTTACTTTGTTCATTACTATAATTATAAACATTTTTATATTTTCCACAACGGAGCGTTGTTAAGGCATGTTGTGCTGCGCACTACCGCTTCGTTAAATTAGCTGCCAGCGGAGGATACAGCCAAAAGAAGAGCGTACCTACCACCTATTCCTGAAAGGCTAGTAGCGCACCTGCTCTGGTAGCTCTAGGGGTGTCCATGGGCAGAGGGCTGCTTATCCTGGGCGAGCCTCCGGTATTCTGATTTTAAAAAAAGCGGTGTATGTAGCGGTACTTAATAGGCGGTATATCGTTATTAATTTTTGTTTGTGTCACTGCTCACCTTTACCCACTGGCGGAAAAGTGAAAGTTTCGCCACTGCTTCCGGAAAAATTCCGTCCAGCGTTATCATTCACCCAGTAGTGAGTACGTATGTCCGTTTACACAGTGACACTTGTTTACACGGCTTATCACCGCTGATGGATCGGCCGAAGCAACGTTGTCGTGGCGTTCGCTTTATTTTTACCTGACCCTGAAATATATAAGAAGGAAGGTCTATTCTTGTCAGCTCATGCAGACACAAATTAATTCATAAAACAATTCAGTGTCACATCGGTGAGATAATATTCAGCGTCTCGGGATGCTTTGTGACTCTAATTACTGTTAAATACTATGTTAATAAATGCTTTTTGTTTTGATCTGAGATGCCCTTATGCTAGTCGCGGAAAGACTTATTTCTAGGCGGACGGTCGCCCCCCGACTGCGTTAAGCTTTTTTTTGGTATAGTCGACAACGGAGCAGATGGGTCTCCTATATGGTAAGAAAAAACCACCATCGTTGTATTGCCGGCTTTGTATGCCGCTAAAGCAGGAATTTTAAGAGCCGCCGACAACCCCACTCACTCAGTGAAACATAGTAGAAGTATCGTATCAAGTACAACTACCATTTCACGTTTAGTATTCATTCAGCCCATGGTATAACTTCGGCCGAGCCGGCACAGTTAGTGCGTCCGCATATGCTTTAGCATGGCTCCGTCGGGTGCGACATTATTAAGACACTCGCCCAGCCACTGTCAAGCCCTTCCAAAGACCGAATAAATAATAAATTAAATTATAACTGTCCGGACCGGAATTCGAACCCGACACCTTTAGCTTCAGTGTAGACTCATTAAACTATTTAGCTACGAGGCTCTCAAAACTCAGAAGGAATACAAAAGAGCTTTAGGTCACTGTGGCCGATTGGGAGATACCATAACAAAACATGAAAAAATTGAGACGCCCTTTGTTATGAATCATAATAACAAACACAATACAAAATGAATTAGCGAAATTGGTTCACCCGACATGTCGTGACAATAAAAATTATATAGGAAAATTATATATTTTATTATTCTATAGGCATAATAATGATTTTCCATTAATATATTTACATGAAATCTATTAACTTTTTCTCGTCCGAAGTGAACCACGGGCTCACAGAATACTCAGCGTGAAATAGTAGTTATTCTTGAAATGGTACAGCTACTGTGTTTCGCTGAGTGGGTGAGGATATACGGCCCTGAAAATGCTGCTTAAGCAGCGTAAAAAGCTGGCAACACAACACATGGCGGCGGTGATCTCTTACCATACAGGAGACCCATCTGCTCTGTTGTCCGCTTTACCATACAAAATAGAGCTGTAACCCACTCATTCGACACAACGCAAGGATAACAATAGCACCGAACACCAATTACATGCCAAATTAATTACGCATAGAAACATCAATCATTGAAGGAATGGTCTTTTTGCGTTATTACGTTCCGTTGCGTTCTCATTCTCATGAGCGATTTTGCTTACAATTAAACCTAACTGCTTACTAAGTCATGCTAACTACACTGAACTGCTACTTTGGTATAGACTTATACTCTTTTACATTAATCTTAGGCTGAGGAGCAATGTTTGAAATAACGCCGCTTAAACCATATAAAAAATTATAGTTTCACGGTCAAGGCCCTGAACGCATTCGCGCCTCTGCGAAGGCAGTGTGTCCATGGGACGTTGCTTAGGTGAGCCTTCTCACCTCACTCATTGCCACCGTTCAAATTTGGTCTTTGTAAGGCGTTGATAATAATAATATTTGATCTCTGTCATTAGAATTTCAAAAACGAGACTCCGTAAGTCGTAGTTAGTCAGTTTTCCCTAGTGCATTTAAATTAATAAATGTACACCATAAATCTAAGTCGAAATGTTGTTTAACTATAACTCCACAAGTCGAAAAATATTCTTATAAATCGCACCTTTATAAGTCAAAATTTTAGCAAATAAGTCCTATGTATCTATCCTTGAATATACATGTCAACTCGAAAACTCCATTTTTAAGCTTTTCCCTTGACTTTCGAGTTATCGAGATCCCACTGTTTTGACGACATGATTTGCCATATGATGTCGTCGAAACAGTGGCTCTCTCAATCCTGAACCTGTACGCCTGCTGGTAGGTTGTAATTTGTTACGTCATTTTTTGTCCATACATATAAGCCAATTGAAAAAAAGACCAATTTGTTTGTTTGTTTAACATGGCTCTTCCATGGGGAAGACATTCTCAAGGCCCTCGTCTAGCCAACGTGAAGCTCTTCCAAAGAATATTTTTTCTAAATATGTGTACAAATAGATTCGGCCGACATTAGCAGATGAATTATAGTATAAGCTTATCAAATAACAAACCTCCAATTGACGCATTTATTTTATCTACCTCGCGCCAAGGTTCTCGCTTCTTCGATTCGGGGGCGCTCTTCAACGACACTTCGCTCTGTAATACCGTGTGGAGTCAACCATTAGAGTGCAGTGATAAACAGATGTGCAGTATTAAATGTTGGTCCTGAACCCGAGCACGATCGAGGTGCGATATATTTTAACAATTTCAATGTGCTTCATTATTTTTGCTAGGGTGTACAAATTGTAAAAAGGCGTAAATATTATCACAATTTTCTCTAAATTATATGGATCTCATAGTTGAATCGTTGAATGTCTGAGTTTCCTTTGTCGTTTGAACAGTTTCTTTCTATAGTAGACGCAGTAGAGAGTGATAATATTTATTCTTTTCGTCTCGTTTTGCCATCAACAAATGCACGTTGATAAGAAAGTGACAGAGCATATTAGAGACTGGTATTCTTTTATGAGTGGGAGGATAGTTATCTTTGTTTTTTATTGTATGGCGGACAACGAAGCAGGTGGGTCTCCTATATGGTAAGAGGACACCGCCGCCCATCACCAACCGCGCCACAGTCCCACTCATTTATTGAAACATAGTAGGAGTACCGTTTAAAGTACTCATTAGTGCGTCGCATATGCTTCAGCATGGCTTTCTTAGGGGTGAAGGTAAATGTTTTGTCTTCTAGCCGTTAAGGCTGTTTATCTATTTATAAGTAGTAATTTTGGCCTAGGTTTTAGTTCTCCATTTGATACTTCTTATAGAACACTAATGCAAAGGCCAAGTCCTGCCTGTCGCCTCTACTGAGCCCAACAATGAACACTTAGCAATCTTCATTCCCGCCAAACGAAAAACATTACTCGTATAAAAATGGAGAGTAATGTAACTCATCAGGCTATGTTAATATAGATTTTTACGCATGGACACATTGGCTACAAACCCCCATTAAGCCAGGTGTTTGAAATGAAGTGTCTTTATAAATTTTCTTTGAATAAATCTAGTTTGCAAACAAGCAGTCTTGTTTTTCAAAGACACCAATTTGCATGAATTACAATACACGCTTGCAGATCGAATTTGCAAGTCAATACAGCGCTTACTGACGCTCTTACAGCCTGTAATGAACCTGGTTTACACGATTGTAGCAAAACTTGTAAGCGATATGTGTCCCGCACGGGCAAGAAGCTTTGTATTGTGTTTGTTAAATTTGAACGTATTGCGGACAAGTGCAACCAAGCCAAGTTATCCAAGCTACGCCGAACATCCCATTTACATGCATATTCTAGTGTCTGGTTCTGGCTGGTGGTCAAGCGTGTAAATGTAAAATCATTAAGCACTTTAATAAAAAAACTTAGTATTGTTTGATTAGCTAAGGCCAGCCATATAATCAATTTTCACGCTTATGGCTAGCGTTAGGTTCTGGTGGGTTGGCGTACGTGTAAATGTAACACTAGTCATTCCTTAAAAATCATTCGAATCAATGTCTTAAACATTGTGTCTCTCTCTGGCTAACCTGCATTTGATGTTGTAGAGCGAGATAGAATAAGAAAATATCAGATTTATAAGAGGGTTGCTTGAATCAACTATGCGTAAGGAATTTACTAGAAGTTGTATATACATCTATATTCAGTAGCGTAATATTGCTAACTCGAAACTATGTCATGTCATGTCACTCTCTCACTTATGTGCAACTGTTGATGCTAAAACGGGACAAAATATTGAACATGTAAAAGGTGTAATTCTGTATGGCGTTACATAATCCAGTTTATAAAATCGCATCACAAGCACATCATTTATGCATTTCAATAAATATTATAACAATGCCCGTCAATATGTCAGCAATGGCGGGATCAATCATCTGCCAATTGTCACATTTAAGATGATTTTGTAAATTCTATAGCAGACAACGGAGCGGGTGGATCTCCTATATGGTAAGAAAACACCGCCGCCCATCACCAACCTCGCCACAGTCCGAGTTTTGGCTGTGTTGCCGGTTTTTTACGTCGCTTAAGTGGCATGATTTCAACGGCCTCCGATATCGTCACTCAGTCAGCGCCACACAGTACAAGAACTGTTTCACGCTGAGTATTCGTCTCGTTCAGCGTAATAACAGCGTGAAGCTGTAGTATCACTGAGTGAGGATGAGGGTATACGGTCCGTGAAACTATATCGCTCAAGTGGTCTAAAAAGCCGGCCACACAACCAACGCGTGGTTCGTGATAACCACTGCCGTTAGAATAATAATGTAAAATCAAATAAAAAAAGTTATCATTGATTTATAAATTTTTAGTCTCATTGATAATTCAAGACATGCATTTCTTTGAACATTTGTGATCTGATTTATGTATTTATGCCAATATATTTATACATAATGTTTATTAGAAATCCACGTCTTTTGTCCCGCGTTTGCTTCAACAACCACAGGTTAACCAAAAAGTAACAAACATTTGGATGAGTTTAATGGAGCAATTTAGTATTCCAAATTGTGAACTGGAAAGCACTGAGTAGTGAAGGTGTGAATTATGGTCGGAGTGTGAAAAAGTGAATTGTTTATTTAGGAGGGTGTTTTATCTGCGCGATGACGTCACTGGGTATACCCACCGAGGCGCCGATACACACAATTCTGTTCACGTCGGCGTACACCCAAAACACGGTCAAAGCACCCAAACAGGTACGTACGTGTCAGCTACACATTTGCAATTTGTGTCTGTGGGAGGCCGCGGGTGCGTTGCCGGCCGGGATCCTTTTAGGCAAAAGTTTGTTTGAGTGGGTGAAGATATAGGGCTCGTGAAATGAAACAGCTTAAGCGTCGCGGTCGACAAGACAACCAAAGCGCGGACTGTGGCGCGGTTGCCCATGGGCGGCGTTGATGTCATCCCACAAAGGAGACCCGCATGCTTTTTTGCCCACTTTACCATTCGTCCTTCAATATTATTAGGCATGAACGAATGAATCTTTTCTCGATTTTATGGCTTTTTTACGATTATTCAAATTGAATACGATAATGTTTTATGAAACGAAGTCGTGGTCAAATATTAGTACTTTATTTATAGAAACCGAGGCAGCTCAACCTTTTTAACAGTCAGGATAAAAAAGGCGTTCAGACTTTGTCGTGCCAGTGACGTTTTAGGGAGGCAAAGTAGGAGACTGAGCTAGTACAAGCAGTTTACGTCTCCTGGACAGCCTGAGCTCATGCTGACCGCTCTAATTGACCAGCTTCGTCTTCCTAATACCACGGGCTCACAGAATATCAGCATGAAATACTACTTGTATATTCAGTAGAAATAGGACAACGGAGCCCCATTAAGATATACCGCTTAATCGCCGAAAAAAGTCGGCTACACAAACAAAACGTAGGTCCGCCTGCATCATTGTACGCTATATAAAAGAAGGAATCATTTTGAGACTGTTCCTACAGTGTCTTAACATTTTCTCACCCGTGGGAGAGCACTGCTGACAAGCACCCGCTGACGCTCTAATTGGCTCTTGAAAAAGTACTGTATTTCGTGGAGTGTTTGAGGACATCAGAGGCCCTGAAATTATGGCACTAAAATTGTGAATCATTTTAAGACTACTCTATGGAAACGATGGCGAACAAGCAGGAGGCTCATCTAGGACCAACAGTTCTCCGCCCATGGACACCCCTAGCCTTTGTAAGGCTGCGTGCGTCGCCGGCTTTAAGGGATAAGTCCGCTCTTCTGAAAGTCCCCGAGTCGTAGTAATATAAGATCTTGAATACAGCTGATCTAGATAGATACACATATGTTATAGGAACGTGATAATACCCCTTTTTGTGTCCGGGTCGGTTGTTTGAGACATGAATGGATTAAATTTTGTTGACACAAGTCGAGCTGTCTTCGCAAAGTTTTGACAGGCTGTCGCTGAAGTCATTAATTCCGCGAGGAGTCTATCAGCATTGTTTGAGCTAACTTTGCTTACTGTTACAGAGCATTAATTGACCCGTTAATCTGAGTAAAGGCTTCTTAAAGTGGGTCTGTAGATCTCTTGGGGGTCTGTAATATGAGTGCCAGGAGTAATATTTAATATAGAGGCCAAATAAGCCTTGTAGTTAAGTGGTTTTATAGGCCTACAACGAAGCGTTATTTCATCATCATCATCAGCCTATTCAAATCCACTGCTGGACATAGGCCTCCCCCAAAAAAGCCCACCCGTTGCTATCCTGAGCGATATGGATACAACGGTTGCCCGCGACCTTCGTGAGATCGTCTTTCCATCGCGTGGCGGGACGTCCCACTCTGCGTGTTCCGGTACGCGGTCGCCACTCGAGAACTTTTCTTCCCCATCGGTTGTCGGTTCGTCGAGCGATGTGGCCAGCCCATTGCCACTTCAACTTACTAATACGGCGACCAATGTCGGTTACTTTGGTTCGGCTGTGGATAACCTGATTTCTGATTTTATCTCTCAGCGAGACTCCGAGCATTGCCCTCTTCATAGCTCGCTGAGTGACTCTGAGCTTCTCCATTAGACCCATCATATTTTTTAGGAATTTTCAATAATTTGATAAATTATTTAATCCAAGTAGTTCACTAATAGTATAAAATTTTTAACTTTTAAAAAAGTAATGGAATTATTAGAACGTTATTATTATTTTTACTTGTTCAATAAAGTTGACTAACGCATTTCGTATCTTTGCTTGTGAAACATAAATAGCGTTGTACCAAAACGTGTTGTCATTTAACATCGTTATATACATCTCGGTACATGTAGATTGTGTTGTTTGCCAAATACATCTATCGTCTATTTTGTGCTAAATGAAATCGTCTTTGCTGAATAAACGTCAAATTGTCATCCATATCAGTATTAGGTCCCTACTTTTAACAGAGATTTCAAAAATATATTTTGAAACGCAATTCGCACTTACAAGGCGGCGCTCTATTATAGAAGGCCTGGGAGGAGTCACTGGGAGGAGTGCATTGGCAGTATTTTGTGATCTGTCCAAGGCTTTTGATTGTGTACTGCATGAGACGTTGGTTAGGAAACTGCATCACTACTTGAACTTTTGAGTTCTTATCCTGGACATTTAACTTAAAGGTTTGAGGTAAATAGCAAATAGCAAAAGATCTTCTGGACCTAAAGTAGAGATGGGGGTCCCAGAGGAGTCCATTTCAGGTCCGTTTCTCTTTCTTGTATATTTAAATGACTTATCATATACATTCAAGAAAATTGTTTCGTTTAGGGATGTTTCATCACCAATTTTCAAAATGAAGAGCCAAGGATGCGATTATGATGAGGTGCACAGGGCTCTCTCTAAGGTAGTGCTTTGATTTAGTGTTAATAATTTACTACTTAATAGTAAAAAAACAAAAGTTAAAATGTACACTGCCCAATGTTAGGTAGACTCAAACTAACGTACTTGTAGATAATTAGCGAGACACTGAAACTGGTCGACTCTTTAGCCTTTCTAGGAGTTACATTAGAGTTCGTGGGGTCTTCAATTTTAGTTGTTACCATTGCATCATGTCTTACGGCGTATTCATGTTGTATTTGTGTTGTAGAAGCGAGCTATTGAAAATATTTGTAAACTGGTTCCCTTCGTAACATTTAGAGACAAATTTAAAGTAAAAGGTGACTCGAATGCAGCATCTCAATGCGTTTTGGAGAATATAATGTATTTTAGATAAAATATTCATGACTTTGACAAAAAAAGCAACATTCACAATAGGAACATACGAAATAGGCCCAGAGTGATTTTACCAGTGCTCACACTTAGTCTAGTAGTTCCTTGGAGGTAATGCGATATAATGCGATACGCTTAGAATCCCAGAAAATGTTCAAAATGTTTCTGTAAATAAATGTAAAGAAACCCTTTTACGTAATAAAGCATACTATAGCGTTAATGATTTCACGCCTTACGAATGAGCTGTTCTTAGCAGGCGTTCTCAGACCCCATTCTATTTCGCCGGCTCTTCGACTTTACGCGGTGGTAGATTCATTTTGACGTTGAACGAGCCGCATTTTTGTATTTATGTTGAATAAAAATATTTCATTTCATTTCAACTACTGTTACTCTCTGTTAACGTATCTATACTCAGAGGTTAATGTGTAAATAGAGGTAAGATTGATAATGAGAAATCAAACTGTAACTTTTTTTTAAAAGGCAGCTCATGATAGTGGATGAAGCAAAATAGGCGGGGTTCTTGCTAGTTGAGCTACGGCGGTACTTAACATGATATAATAATTAAAATATTAAAAAGATATAGTGTCACACTAATTTGAAAAAAGTGGGCCCCTTAACCAATGTTATAGTTAATAAACAAAATATTTAATTTCAAAAGAATATTTAATTGTATTAATAAATGTTGATACGATGTATCAGAAAAATCCAGTGGGCCGACTTCCTGCAGTTGTGGTTTACATTATTTGGATCGCCTTTTATATCGCTCCAATTCTCAACTGAATCATTTGCTCTCTAATTTTCTCACTGCTCTGTTCTTGCGATTATACCTATATGGTGTCCTTTATAAAAGAAAATCATTGTATCCCAGGTCACTATTGTAGTGGCACTATCCGAGAAAGTAGTAGCCTGTAAGGAGCCAGTTTAAAAAAAAATTCTAAGATGAATAATTTACTCTGGTATTTATTATTTGTGACCGTTAAAGTTGCATCTGCTAAAATGATTATGACAACAGATGAGCGTGAGTACCTTTTACCGTCTGTTTTTAATCGTTTTTGTACATCCAAAAAAACAAAATTTTAATTCTGTCGGAATAAGACAAATTAGTTTAAGCAGCGCTTTTTCGCTTTTTCATGCGGACTTATGGCGAATTTACTATTTATAATAACATAACGATATTACCATCAAACCAGTTACCTTTTAGGTGTCTATTATTATTTTCGCCTTTTAGTCAGCAGCTTGGTTCAATCATTAAATGCGCAGTTAAAATACTATGCCTTTGCTTGTAATTGTAATTTAATAGATGATAGACACAACCTCACAAATGTTTGTCTTGCGTTTCCTGTTTCCAGCTAACCTCAGAAGCGGTTTGAGATAATATAATGGCTGTATCCTATGATAAGTGTTAAATAGTTTTGTTTCAATTTGAAATATCTGTATATTGTGCGCAAAAATTGTACATAATCGAATAAGTGTTAATTTCGTGGAATATTTTTATTCAAAATGAGTTTAAAATGTCATTTAATTTCGCAATATTTAACCTGGAAAAATGTATTTTATAATCTAACTAACCCAGACGTGATGATTTTACTAAATGACACACATAATGTTAGCTTTTAAACGAAGATTTGATTTTGATCCTTTCCTGACCTTTAAAAATCTGAAAAGGTTGTTATCAATTGGACATAAATAAATTTTGGTTACGTTCTACTCGTATCTTGTTGGCCATGGGCCGGTTTCAGTGAATGAGATGAACCACAACTAGCATCTGGGTACCACTACAAGGTGTTTCTACTTTCATGACTGGTAGTTTTCAGGATATTGATTCGTTTAGTAACAAAGTTTTACGAGATGATCGCTAAGATCGCCACGCCTGCCTCCAACTCCGAATTACTCTAATCGACGAAATTTCTCTTTTTCTATTCATTATTATTATATTTTATATAATAACAAACTAAACATTATAAACGAATAAAATAAACTTTTCTGACAAAAATCTATTAAAGTTTTTGCTAATTCTAATAGATTTTTGTAGTTTAATGTTTTTAACAGAATTTCATAACTCTTTATATTTCCAAAAAAATTAGATAAACATATACAAATTACCATTATCTCGTGCGATGAATATAAAAAAATTGTCGTTTTTCTTTTAAGCTGATATTTTTTCTGAAAATTATTTTATTTAAAATTTCTTTTATTTCACTGAATTTTTAATATAATAACTAGCTCAATTAATATACAGTAATATAATCCACAGAATAGAAATTCCCGCAAGGCTGAGACGCGCGGTTACTTACTGATGTAATTTATAGATTCTGAAAGAGGTTCTACGAAACGGGTGATCGCGTGCGTCCTCGTCGCATGAATTCGTTCCCGACTCACTCCACGTTTACTTAAATCTGCGTGTTGCAATAAACCATAAACAAACTTAGAAAAAAGTATCTTTAGTATTTGAAACTATGAAGTAACCATGGCAACGGTTTTGTTATAATATAAGGAATAGTCATTCGGAATAAGGTCGGTTTTTCATTAGTTAAGTAATGACAGGGACAAATTCGTTATGTTCTTTTGTAGGGAGTATTCGTGCTGAAGAAGATAAAGGATTGTTCCAATTCCTGAACTCCTTAGATTTTATATAATCTATGTTATTATCTGTCTGTTATCTTACGCTTCGTTCGTATATCGACGACACAGATAACGCACGTGGCCATAGTGTAATGATGTAAAAAAGAAAGTAGGTTTTACAACTATGCAGAAAATATTACCTTCTGCTTTATTGTATCCATATAAAATAACACATTACTAAGAATACAAGAATGTTTATAGTTTTGCATTAAGTGAAAATGCAAACGCAGCCCAAAGCAATAAATTATTTTTTCTCAAAAATTTGCATGATTTTAAGAAGTATCATAAATAGGGCAGCGTCAAAAATAACATTTCATAGGCATAGTTTTTAGAATTTCTCTATAAACAGTCAAGTTTGGGATGATAATTTTGACAGATCACAGCAGGGATCATCAGGGATTATCTACATCGTTATGATTGGTAATAAGTATATATCTACACACAATTTGTTGTCGATTAAGATTCCAAATATAACGGTGCCCTAAGCATGCAACTAGTCGAATAAACATATAGAGCACGATCTGGCAAACGTATCATACAAATTTTGAGGAAATATGTATATGTGGACCTTTTGAAACAATGGCCGGACTTTTAACCAAAAGCAAGGACAACCAAGCAAAGCTCATATTTTTATCATGCATCCTTTTCAGTGGAGAATCACATCAATCCTGAAGATTTGAATGAGTTATTACATCTTCAAGATGTGACAACTACTAGTCGAACTCCTGACAAAGTTGACTACGCTGACATCCAAGTAAGAGTTTTTTCCTTATTTAAGAAACAGACCTAAAGGTCAAGATGGCGAATATTGAGGCAAATTATAGGCTTAGTTTGTATATCTTATTTTTATGTTTTTTATTTGGAAGCTAACGTAAATAAGTACAAAGTAAGGTCTTTACTTTGTACTGTTTTCACTTGATAATAGAATTATCTATAGGGCACAACAACGAAGCTACCGGTTCCCGACACGGTAGACTGTTTCGGCCTGGAAGCTCTGCAGGACCAGTTCCGGTTCTTCAATATGAAGCCAGCGTCATCGGATAGAGTGAATACTCACTTCTACTTCTCTTCGCGAAAAAGCCCCAGGCCGGTCCTGGTACAGTACAACAGTGTTATAATAAAATATATAAATCCCTAAGCGTATACCTCAAAACCGGCTAAATTTCATTTGTTTTGAAAGAAATATCTAAATCCGCTGACAAGTTTTAATTAGCCGTGGGAGAGCCATGCTAAAGAATATGCTCACGCATAAAGTGAGCCGGCTCGTCCAGAGTGATGCCACGGGCTCTTAGAAAACTCAACGTGAACCGGTACTTGTACTTGTGTTTCGCAGAGTGAGTAAGGATATTGGAGGTGCTTGAAATTATTTCGCATTAGCAGCGAAATAGGCCGGCAACACAACTAAAGTACAGACGTGGCGCGGTTGGCGTTGGTCGGCGGTGTTCTCTTACCATATAGGAGGCCCTCCTACTCCGTTGTCAGCTATACCATAAAAATCAATATAATAATTTACAATTATAATATACAATATTTCACGGGCGTGCTCTGTAGAAATTCTCTGCCTTAATTTGACAGCCATATATATATATATATATATGGCTATATATATATATACACACACACATATATATTGGATTTACCAATATGAAGTGAAGAAGGACATGCAAAAGAGTTCCTATGTGTTGTGGAAGATCAATAAATGAAGTACCCTTGAGTATGCAAGCATAAAACCACAAATTAATTAATTAATTGATATGGTTTTGTACTTTCTCAGTTTATTTTGAACGTGGTTCAAACTTCCTTGTGGGTTTTATTCGGTTATCGGGAAAATACGAGGAAATTTTTGTACTTAATTACTGGGTATTTCTGTGACGAATTTGGAATAGCAAAAAAAGTTAGCTTAGATAAATCGAAGTACAATCTACCACATTAGAATTTTATTGTATTTCAATTTAATTCTGAACAAGTGCTGTATATGTATAAGAAGATTCTTATTTATTTATTGCCATTAGTCCAATAGTTAAAAAGCTAAAGCAATCTATTACACATTTCTTTTTCTCTTTCAATTTCACATGTCATCGTTTTTGCAGGCCGTGACGTAGGCGTGTCCTTGTTCGACTCCTTTGGAAAATACAAGAGAGAGATTCCCTCTTGCTTACGGATTTTCGTTTTTCCGTTTTCCATCGGTAGAGTCCCTTAAAAATAAGCCTCGATTAAGTTAGGTTAACGATAGTAATATGTTAAACACGTAGCATTCCTTTGTATGACCAAACGGAAGATAAGTTAATGAAATGCAATGGAAATATTACATATACATTCTATATAAGAGACGTAAGGCGGTGCAAAGTTTTATTATTTAATGTTCGATCACGTTTTCCTAGCGGCCTTGCTTTTCATTGTTTGTCAATTATAAAAACCCAATGGCAGTCATCAGCGGCGGTTCATGCGGTCGTGATCCAGCTCTCAGCCACAATTCCCAAATGACCCACCTTTTCATTTTTCCTTTATACAGCGGAAATGAAACGAATTTCTATTCGGTTCTTTCTTATTTTGTTAGAAAATCATAAACCTAAACCATAACCAAAGGTGGTTTGAGATATAGATAGCTTTTATTACATTATACCACATCTACACTGTAGCAAGGCTTCCTGATCACCAAGCTTGACAGTTATGTTTTTTATTGTTGTTAGCCGACAACGGAGCAGCTGTTTGCCGAAAGAACACCTCGGCCCCACTTCTGTTGCCGGCTTTTGATGCTGCTAAAGCGCTATTTTTAATGGCCTCCGATATCCTCATTCACTCAGCACAAGAGTACAAGTATTATTTCACGCTGAGCATTCTATGAGCCCGCAAAATCACTTCGGTCGAGACGCCCAAAGAGTGTGTCAGCATATGCTTCAGCATCACTCTACCAGGGGTGGAAAGTGAATACGAAAGCTTGAAAGCCTAACGCTCGTGAGTGAGTTATTGTGTCCTGGAGCTATCTCTGAACCACGTTTAAACTAACACTGCCGGATCGGAAACGAGCACTGTTTTTAAATGAAATTTGGGAGGCAAACGAACAGGAGATTTATCTAACTCAAGCGGGCTTCCTTCCATGGGTACCTTGCGCATGCCAGCCTTTTCGTCCTTGCCGGTAAATGTATGTTGTGATGAATGCATAATGTTCAAATGGAATAGACACATACAAAGAAAATATACGTCGATTGATCCATTTTGATTTATTTGAATTTGGTGGAAAATGCGTTTTCAGGTGTACCCAGGAGAGCAGTTCGGCTTGGAGTGGGTGGACTACAAGCCGCACCGCCGCACGGTCATGATAGTGCACGGCTTCATGAGCTACAGTAACGCGTCATGGGTCCACGACATGACGAGCGCCTTCTTGAAATGGGTAAGACTATACACTTAAGCAGCTGTCTGGTAGTGATCATTCGTAATATCTTCCACGGTTAGTTAGAAGTCTCAAATACAGAAGCGGCTTCTTTGGGAACATTTATCCTACTATGATTTTATATTCTAGACTTATATTATAAAGAGGAAAGATTTGTTTGAACTGAATAGGCTCCAAGAAATTACTTGACGGATTTGAACAATTCTTGCACCTTTAGCAATTTTTTATGTAAGCTATACTATCTCCGATGAATATAGGTTTTATTAGCTTTTCAAAAAGTTAGGAAACCGCATTAATTAATTATTGAGCAAAAATGTACTATGAAATTGCAGAAGATTTATATATTCTATAAGAAAATGCTGTGACTGTGTATGTCGAACTGTTATATATGCAGTTCGTCACAACAATCGTTTCCCCTCTATAAAAGCTTGTTATATTATACTTCAAACTGAAGAGCTTTATATGGCCGTTCCGTTCGGAAGCCTCGATTTGAACGCTTGTGTCAGCACTTGTCCTGCATTTGATTGCTTATGTAGGCGCCACTCCCTGCGGGAGGCAACAGAGTCTGTCGTGGCAGCCAGTGTCATAATAAGATGTAACGTATTTGTGAAGGCCGACGTGAACGTGATAGCCGTAGACTGGAGCAGAGGTGGTAACACGTGGAAGTATTGGCGAGCCGTGGCCAACACCAGGCGGGTCGGATACGATGTAACTGGGTATTTGATTTTTAATTAAATTTTCTCCATTGGAAACTCATACAATTAAATAACAGAATTGTGTTTCGTTATGCCCCTTGAAATTATGCCGCTTAGGTCCATGGGCGGCGGCGGCTGTCTCGCGCCCGTGCGCCGCTCAAGCGATGCAGCGCAGCGGGCGTCCGGTGTGCGCATTTACTCAGCCCTGCGCATTTACGCATACCCACAAGTGGTCACAAGTGAAAATACGTCGTCAAAGTAAACAGAAAAACAGTTGTTTATGGGAAAGTGGGTACCGGAGAAAGCGGGTGATATGCCCCACAATCTGCACTTTGGTTGTCTTGCCGGGTTTTTTATAACGCATAAGCGGTATAATTTCAAGGGTTCTCGATAGCCTCACTCGTTTAGCGAAACATTACAAGTGCTGTTACACGCTGGTATTCTCCCAAACATATAGGACAATGAAATTGGCTAAACACGAAGATAAAAAAGAGATAAATCAAAATCAACCTGTGTGTAAAGTATTTTGGTGACTTAATAGGTTTTTAAACCTGTATCTGTGACCAACCAAATCCCAGACGATCACGATGGACGTAGGTGCACATCATTTCCTACTTTCAGATTTTTGCGACGGCTGATAGCGGAGACTGGCGCCAGATTGAAGGATTTCCATTTCGTCGGCCACAGCCTCGGAGCGCACATTGCCTCATACGTGTCCTACCACATCGGCAGAGTTGCGAGGATCACAGGTATCGAGACGAGAGGCGGTACACCAAGCTCGGCCTGACTGCGACGTAGAGTTCCAATGCAAAGTCCGAAGTCGACTGTTCTGCCCACGCGACTCTCTTGCCCGATTGACCCCAGTGGATATAAGACACCACTTCCAAAGCCTAATAGACATTAGGTTTGCAGTCTTTAATGGAATAATCTTGCGACACGTCATAGGTAGAGTATGAGTTCTTTGAAACGGTGTTTCAGGCTTAGACCCCGCCCAGCCGTGCTTCGAAGAAGCGAGCGCCGTGGAAAGGCTCGACCCAACGGACGCTGACTTCGTGGACATCATCCACACTAACGGTCGCTACCTCGAGAAGATCGGTTTGGGATTTCCGGATCCGATCGGTCAGTAGGGCAGCGAATGACCCTTACTAGGGAAATAATTACTTGAATTCGCATTGAGTTTAAGAGTGGACACAATCATCTGATGACCCCGCATCGTTTTTCGTGTTATTTCAATTTCTAGGCCACGCCGACTTCTATCCAAACGGAGGTATGAAGCAGCCAGGCTGCGTCAACTTAACAAGATCGTTCTGGTCCAAAATGCAGCCAGCCATAGCTAGGCGTAAGTCTATTTTTAGTATATAAAAGGCAACGGGCTACTTGTTTCCGGTTTTCTTCTATTCTCCTTCATACTAGGCTTTTTCAATGATAAAATGATCACATTAATCAAATCGAAAATATGTTATAAAGTTTTTATGCAGTGGCTTTATTTTAGTCAGGTGGAACTTCAATCACAAGACATTTCGATGTACAATAAGCAGCAAGTCTTACTCGCAGTCGTTTATTAAAAGACTGCCAATTAATAAGTGGTCCCTACGATTAGGAATTGTCACCGTCGTTGTCGAAATGCAGGTCTTCAGCAATCGATATGCAGCCACGGGCGGTCGTACTTGCTCTTCACGGAGTCTCTCATCAACAACAATTGCACCTTCAGCGCCTTCCGGTGGGACCTCACATACGAAGGGTATTCCATCTTCTGACTTGTGCTTCAATCGATCAAGGGAAACAACAACATCAAGAAATAATATATTACGACTCACGACGCCGCCGCACGCCTCGCAACACGGTGACAATCGCACGAACGACGATGTTGCCAGTGCAACGAGGCGATCGATAAAAGAATTAACAGCAAAACAGATTAAATAGATTAGCTATTTTTTATAGTTATTACGGCCTATTAGAATTTATGTATGATCCAAAGACACAGAGATACCGGGCGATGCGCGGACCACATGTTGGCCACATTAGTTCAACGAATTCAAAGAATTCTACTCAACCTATACAGGTTGAGTAGAATTCTCATTCTCAATACATACGTATTGCATTTAAAACAATGAAGAGCACGTGATGAGAACTATAGACTATGTATAAGACACCTGTGTCATTGATGTGACAAAATGTTGGGATGTCTGTGGTGTTGCAGAGTAAACGTGAGTCTGGGGGCGGCGTGCGAGCCGCCCGCCTCCTGCGCCGAGATGGGCATTAACGCGATCGGCGGCGGGCGTAGGCCACAGGCCAAAGGGAACTACTTCGTCATTACAAAGGAGAGACAGCCCTTCTGCGGTGAGTGTTGAGCACTGTAGCATAACTAATGATTTTATTTTTAACCGTTAAACCGATAATAATTTGAAATAACAATTCAAACGATGTCAAATTGGCATAAAAAGTAAGGCTACTATAAAAAAACCTAACAAGGATTCATATTTCGTTGAGGTGCCATGAAGTAATGCCGCGAGATGCGATGCGAAGCTACGGTTCTGAAAAAATATGACGGTCACACATGACAATGTACCATGAGCTCCAGGGCTGGGCCGCAGAGTCAGCCAAGGTGCTTCAGGAGCCTTTGAATACTTATCCATCCTAATCTTATAAATGCGAATGTGTGTATCTACATTTGTGCCATTTCTTTACGTTTAAACCACTAAAGCAATTTACATGATAACCGCCGCTGTCCGTTGGAATTTCACGCAAAATATTGATTTTGTTTATGGTTATGATATGTCAGCAATAGGTTATATGGTTTCTATTAAAGCAATTCTTTTGCGGGCCGGACAAGACTTTCCCAACAGCCGTAGTTTTACGTATTGTTGCAGCTGCAGTTACAGAGTGGCAGCGCCATGGCCCGCAGCCTGATCTTCTTCAAGATTTGCGATTGGGCTACAATCTTGACAGATCGATGCGGCCGAACGTCACCCAGGCGTACGGAGACCCTCTCCCCCTCACTACCACCTCCGCGTCGACGAACCAGTTTAGGAAACGACCAGTTGGATAGAAGAAAGCGACGCGCACCCAATGTTAAATAGACTTACCTAGTTATTATTTATTTTTATGGAAAAAAACGAACCTACTCTAGATAAGGAAAGCGCTCACAGTCGCCTCTTTCGGTAAGACAATGGCCACCTGACTGGATATATGCTAGCCATGTGTTTGATTTCTCACAGTACGTTGGCGTGGGTATGTTCGATACAAAATTGTGTTATGTCAGCAGTAGACTTGGTATATTGAGGAAGTTCAACATAATTTTTTGGTTTGAAGGTCTTACTTGGGCCCAAAGACTCAAGAGGAAACCAAATCTTGTGGCCGTGGAGCTCTTCTTCTCAACACCCTCAGACTATAGGGGGTAGTTGATGAGACAGAAATTAGAGTGCTTATTGCAATCTCGGAGCGACGACTCACACATATCCCTCCGCGAGGAGGGTTTTGTGTTATTACAGTAAGTGGAACATATAAATTGAGTTGATTCGACTGAGTTAAAAATAGGTTGTTAATTAAGCAACTTTTCCACATGTAAATTATATCTGTGTCATATCACTTCTATTTGTGCGCGATTTTTTTAAATAATACGTACAAACATTTCACGTGATCTGTATTTATTTTAATTATAAGGTCTTTGTTTATAGTAACTATTATGATTAACGAATATACAATTATTTTTATAGTCTTGTTTTATTATTAATTCAGACATTAAGAAAAGATATCATTTGGCTCTTCAAAAAAACAACAAAATACCCACCCCGAATTACCCAATCCGTCAAAATCTAATCTAAAAACAGTTTTGCTCTTTGGTACATACCGAATATTATTGTGGCACTGATTCATCCTCGTCAAAAGCACTGTTTAACAAATTACAAACAATTGCAAATAAATAACGAATTTCAAGTCAGCAATTCAAGGTCTGCGTCGCCTTCAAAGTTATGCCGCGAGAAAAGAATTCTCTATCAGCAAGGACTTGTACATTTGCGGTGGATAAATACGCGTAATTCCTTCGAACTGTTTCAAATAGACACATATTTTTCTAATACGATTAACGCGTGAAATATTTTAGTTTTCTGATAGCTCAACGCACTCCCTCTCATACGAAGCCCAGTGAGCGCACTCGCAACTCTCGCACGAGTTCGTAATCTATGGCGTTGTGGTTATCTCGTGATATCGTGGCTCATGTTTACAGGCACTAGGAAATTATTATAAGCCTCGCTTTACTCCACGCTCACTACTAAGCAGTTTGACACTGTCTGGCTGACGTGTACGCGTTGTTGCATAGGAACAGAAGATTCATAAGAGTTCTGATTCTAGCAAGTTTACGCTTTTAGTTGACCGCGATTATGTCATAATTAAATTTAAAAGAGTCATTACTAGTTTAGACCAATTTTAAGTAAAAATAATCGTACTGAGAACCAGAGTATTAATAGAAAGTACGTCAAAACAGGAAAAAGATCGCGTATCGCGAATACATCTCACAAAAAACATTAACAAATTTTGCAGACCTCGATTAGGGTCTAAACTGGGAGTTTTAGACTCAAACAGATTCAAATTCGATGTCTTCCACAACTGAACGTTTTTAAGCCATTGTGGCTCGCACACCACCACTCTGTGGAATCTGCCTGCAGAGCTATTCCCAAGGCAATACCACTATACCATTTCGTGACCTTCAAAGAAGAATACCACTCTCCTTCAAAGCGAAAACGACCTTGAGCGTTAAAGCGCTTCAAAAAAATGTTAGTTAAAAACATATGACATAATATGTCTGCTCCACTTACCTGCTTTCATATCGATTTAATAATCCTAAGCAAAACTGATCGCTAAGCAACAGCAATTATTACTTCGATACTCCAAGTACCGGGGTATATGAAAAGGAGAGATTTTGAAATCTGTATTGAATATTGATAAAAGATGGGCAATACAGAAAGTAACGTAACGAGCGGAGTGAAGAAGCAGGCCGGCACGTCAACCCAGAAATTGTATAAGCTGATAGACTTAAAGGGTTAGTAGAAGTATTTTTATTGATTTTTCAAAAGTAAAGAGATTGATGGCAAACGATATAAGAATATACGCATATCTGATGGTAGCACGGGCCATTTACATTCCAGGCGGCGGCTTGTTAGTGGACATGATGAAACGGGCAGTCCAGAACAAGCAGTACGCAGAGATAGACCACGCGATCAAGAGCAAAGTGGAGCCGTTCCTCTACGACCGGGGCAGAGGCCGCTACATCCCGATATCGCATCTCGTGCTGCTGCGGAACAAGGAGCGGGCGAGGCACAAGCTGGTAAGCTGGCCTTCTTACGCAGCCTCTTTGCTATTACGAGCAAACTAGCATAGACTTAAATGATCACTTAGGCTATAACTCCGAACATCTCGCAAAGGATTCGAACTTTAAGATCACCCGTAGAGTATTTAGCGTTGTGTCATCCGCTATAGAACAAGACATCAAAAACAAAGTCTACATTAGAGCCAAACAGTCAACTTATAGGTACTGAAATTTATAAATTGTAATTGGATTTTGCAGGGGCTTGACAGTCGCTGCACGAGGGTGTTCACACTCCACTGCGGAGGAGCCATGCCAAAGTTGTCATTGCACCGGAGTCATACCATTACTGACAGATCTGTCGCGGATCTGGGCCCGTCTGACCTATTGTCCTCTATATAATTTTTTATGGTTTACCGTACAGCGGACCAGGCGGCTTTTCTATACGGTAAGAGAACACCGCCGCCCAAGGACTACCTCGCGACAGTCGGCGCTTTATTTGTGTTGCTGGCTTTTTAAGCCACCTAAGCGGCATTTGTAAGAGACTCCGATATCCTCGCTCACTCAGCGAAACACAGTAGAAGCACCGTTTCAAGTACCATTTCACGCTGAGTGTCTTGTGAGATAATAAAAAAGTAATATAGGTATATATTTTCAGTTACCACCGTTAAGAGGTATGGAGAATCCGGACGAAGAGTTTGACATAGAAAAGGATTGGCCCAAAGTGAGCCAAGAGGAGTACGACGCCAACCCCTCTGGCTACAGGGAGCTCTGCTGGGACTTAAAGGTTTGTCCAGCACACGTGACGTGGGCGTGCCGGACGAGTTGTCCGCACCATTGTCACGCATCAAGTCGCTTCGAAGAAGTACAAACACTGAGATATGGGTGGTACATAATATGTTGGCGTTACACGTAACTCTCCCCACGCTAGACTTATTCCGCGCACTTCGATATCCAATAGTGCTCAGCCCTGCCAGCGCTTCAATCTCGATTGGGCGTCATAGTAATCTGTGCATAGCGTCGTGGCTACATTTGTATCTTATATTTTAGATTTATAATATAACTCGATAGCCTTGAGCTTAGTGGTTTTCTAAGTCTGCAATGAAGCGACAGGTATCAGGTTCGAATCACGGTCCGGACATTTATAATTTATTTTATAATTTAGTTGGTCTCTGGAAGGGCTTGACAGTGGCTGGGCGAGTGTCTTAACACTGTCACACTTGTGGGAGAGCTATGCGAATGCACTGATTGGGCCAGCTCGTCCAAAGGGATACCACTGGCGTAAAAACCTGGCAACACAACCAATGCGCGGACTGTGGTGCATTTGGAGATGGGCGGCGGCGTCTCTGACCGATCTAGCATCCAGCTGCTTCGTTGTCCGCTATTCAAAAATGAGCTTTTTATTGTTCCGTAATAAACAAACAGTGCAAATACATAGATGTATGGAAAAGTGATTGTAAAAGCTGTGAGCCTCAGGAGCGCGGCGCAGTGGGGGAGACCATCCTGCACCTCTGCTTGCTGAACGCCACGTCACTGCTGGCCGACCTGGCCAAGCGGCTGCTGCGCTTCTACCCCACCATGATCAACGACATCTACATGAGCGACGAGTATTACGGTGAATCAGCATCATCGCTCATCAGGCGCACTCAGTCTTACTTTAGCACCGCTCCCACCCCGATCCCAAATGCAGCCAGCAGATTGAGGCTTTCATCTTTCCATGCTATTGAGCTAACTTTACCACTCGTACAAGCTCCATGTTTGTACATACTTACACAACTTTATTTAATGCATTACGTGCCGTGCTCCACTACCTTGTGGGACCAGTTACCTACAGAGGCATTCCCAAATAAAGTCGGCTTGGGGACCTCCAGGAGAAGTGTGGACCCATCCCTAAAAGGCCGGCAACACACCCTCGGTCTTGCTGGTTCTGGGGGAATACATGAGTCTCCTACACGTTTGCTTCCCTCTGTTTAAAAAAAAAGAAATAGAGCTATTAAAAAATCTTGTTCTCTGCAGTAGGCCGCATCTATCGACCAAACTAAATACGCGGACAAATACTAGTAATAGCCCCTGATCACCAATGAACCAATGCCGTATCAAGAACTCTATCAAATTGAACCCAAGTTGAGTGTTTCTCGTCTAATCTATACCTGCCCTGAATGTGAAATATTACTTGTAATCGTACTGTTTAGCTAAAAAGTCAGCAACACAACCCTGCAGGAATTACAGTGCAATTGTCTTTCCTTTCTTTTCATTTATTTCAAGTGAATTTTTTTTATAAAAACAGTGGCAAACTAGCAGGAGGCTCACCTGCAGCAAGCGGTCCTCCGCCCATGGACACCCCCAGCCCTTGAAATTTTCTTGTGGAACGAAAAACATTGAGCTGAAAGCGATGAAACTTTGTATTCTGTAGGCATATTAGGTGATTAGTAGCAAACAGTAGTGGTTTACATATTGACAACCATCACCACCACATGGTGGACAATCATCTTCAGGAGGAAGTTGGCGCTGGCCCTCGCCCTCGTACTGTGTCAGGGCAAGCGCATCAACCTCCTGAACGGGTTATTATATTGAACCCGTACGCCTTCTGAGGGCAGTTAGCTCACAGACTGCAAGAGTAAAAAGGTGTACAGTAGTAAGAGAGTAATCAATGTGCAAACCTGGGTGGCGGGGTTTTCTTCATCTGCTACGTGCTCCATAGTGGAAATACAAAAAAAATGAAGTTATGTTTACCTTGTTGAGGCGAGAGTGTGCTGCACATGACGATAGTGAACGAAGACCCGACGATGGTGAAGTTCTTGCTGGATGCTGGTGCGGATTACCATGAGCGCTGCTTCGGGAACTTCATGTGCCCTGAAGACCAGAAGGCGTCGCGGTCCGATTCCCTGGATCACGAATGGGTCAATGTGCAGCCAGATACCAACTATGAAGGGTGCGTGCTAAGTGATACAATTAAGTTAATTACGATATGACATTCATTGTCAGTCCACATAAAATAATAACTTTTGTATTAAAACTATGTTAATACGAACTAAAAGTTGCGCCAGTGCAGAAAACGCCGCGGCACACAAGAATATATTGTGATTATAATTGAAAAGATATCATCATCATCAGCCTGTCAAGTCCACTGCTGGACATAGGCCCCCTCCAAACTTGGGGGGTTGGTGATCGCAGAACATGAAAAAGATGTAATTGAATTGAACTCCATATGCTCACCGCATCGCCTGTTGTTTGGCTTTATTAGCCACTTAGAGTTGGTTCCAGATCCTCTTCAAGAATTTAACACTTGAACGGCTCTGCGTTGTAGCTCGGAGCCTGTCTTCCTGTCTTCCCAAATTGCCACATTTTATCACATTTCTATAGAATAAATAATTTTTCTTTAATTGTGAACTGCCGAGCAGTTAATGCTTAAGACTCCAACTATTCACACATAAAACCTTAAAAATACAGTTGTGAAAAAACAGGGTCCATGAAACATCGCCGCTCCACGTCGTGGCGGCGCCAACGCAGCCCTTCAGGAAGAACATCTTCTTTGCAAAGCAAATTCTTCTGAGAAGTCAGTTATTTTGTAGGAATGATTGCATTCCATGTTTAAAATGAAATTACCTTTCGCTGTAGCTACGTGTATTGGGGTGAATATCCTTTGAGTTTCGCCGCGTGCCTGGCTCAGGAGGAGAGCTACAGGCTGATCCTGGCCCGCGGAGCCGACCCGGACAAACAGGACACCAACGGGAACACTGTGCTTCATATGCTGGTCATCTACGACAAAGTGGTGAGCGAGAGACATCTTCGCTTTTAATTTGACTAGTTCAGATTCTTAATAAAAAATAGTTTTATTCGTCAATTAAATACTATTATCATTATATACTTAATAACGTATAATACATTTTCTTCAGAATTACACCCAACATTTAGTCATAACAAAGTGGAGCTCGTGAACCATTAGTTTAAATGGGTCATAGCCACAGCAACATAAAAAACTGTACAGAAATTGCTTTCTTCTTTTAGTCCGGGAGCTAGCGACGTCGTTAAAACAAGCATTTTAGGTCGGCCAGTTTTTAGATGTGTTTTCTCTCTCACTCTCCCACACGTAACAATAATATTAAATAATAAAAAACCATTAAAATTGTCTTAAAATTTGAAACAATCATATATTAGCTGGCCAAGTACGAGGCGCAGTAAGGACGGCACCGCGAGCGCCAGCCCGGCCGGCCGGAGCCGTGGCGTGTTTCGTGCGGGAGAGTGAAACAGATAAATGAGCTGTCTAAAAACAGGCCGACATGAAATGCCGGCGCTGTTAAAAGCGTTGCAAGCTCCACTGTAGTCCATAGCTTGAAACTTAGGACGCGAGTATCTCGCGCAGAACACATTCGACATGGCGTACGAGGTGGGCGCCTCGCTCAACGTCAGGAATGTGCGGCACCTCACGCCGCTGACCCTCGCAGCCAAGCTGGCCAGGACGGAGCTCTTCTTCCACATCCTCAACATAGAGAGAGAGATCTATTGGCAAATCGGGGCGACGACTTGTGCCGCGTACCCTCTCGACCAGGTGGACACCATCGACACCCAGACGGGGCTCATCAGTAAGGACTCCGCGCTGAATCTAGTCGTGTTTGGGGTAAGGAGTAGCGTAAAGCCAAACATGTATGAACGTCTTATAGAATGAAATCAGAGATTGTTCGCGAAAACGCCTCTATCTGCAAACCGTCAAGTTCAGGGCAGCTTTAATTACTTCTGCTAGGTGTTATTTTTTATTAGAACACCGCCGCTCATAGTCCGCGCATCGGTTGTGTTGCCGGCTTTTTACGCCGCTGAAGCGGGTCTTTTAAGGGCCTCCGATATCCCCATTCACTCAGCGAGACACATTAGAGGCACTGTACAATTCAAGTACAATTACTATTTCAGGCTGAGTATTCTTTGAGCCCGTGCTAACACTTCGGACAAGCCGATCCAATTAGTGCATCAGCATGGCTATCCTACGACTGCGAAAGTATTGAGACATTCCACCGGCCACTGTAAAGCCCTTCCAGAGACAATTTAAATTATAAATTAAGCAATAATCGTGCGGACCAGCATTAGGACCCAATACCTCTCGCTTCATGGACCAATTGAAGCACTTAGCTACGAGGCTCTATTTAATGTAACAAACCTATACAATGCCTAGGATTCGGGATGTTTACGTGAACTGTCATCATCTCGACAAAAGTGGGGGAATGCTAATTTTGATCCTAAATTAGAAATACATAGGCAGAAATAATAAATGAAGGGAAAAAGCCAAAATTTGAATTTCCATTACAAACTGATGTTACCTGCGAAACATGACGTTTATCGTCATGCGTAATTGTCGACGAATATGTGTAGGTGATACGAATCTCATCGGCTCGTTTCTCAATTGATTGACCACCGTTAAAGGAGAAAGACGAACACCTGGAGCTGCTGGAGGGCATGCTCATAGACCTTCTGAAGACCAAATGGAACACCTTCGTGAAGTTCCGCTTCTACCGGCAATTCATCTTGTTCGCGTGCTATTTCCTCGTGTCTCTCGTCTGCTTCACTCTAAGACCTGGCCCACCTGACCGGGCTCTCAATGCCATACTTCCCAACGCAACTTCTGCAACTCTTACTGGTGTGGTTGACGTTGAGGCCGCTGAAGCCGGTAAGAGTTTGTTTGTTTTAGCGCAAGATCAAGCTAATCTTCATTTCAACTGTTAGTATTCATTTATTATTTACAGTTTTCTTCTACACTTCACATAATCTAAAATCAGGGTTATTACTTTAGCAGTGTTAAGTAAATTTATCGTCATGCAGATCTCTTTCCAAACCTTATATAGATAATAACTTATATTTTTTGTGTAGTATAAATAATAATTTTCCGAAAAAAATATACAACGATTCTCTTGAATAGTGTTATAATACCTCTCTGATTTCAGTGTGCCTTCTGGAAAACACCTCCTCCAGCAATTCCCACTGTTGTCTTTCTTGGCTAACTCTTCTCCAGTTTGCTCCACTTTAGCTCATCTTCTCATCTAGCCTTCTTCCTTCTCGGTATCTTTGGCCACCTCTCGGATACCCCTCCGTTATTTTCCTGCTCAGTTCCAAATATTTGCAATCGTTATAGTTACTTTATTTACGTAAGAATCTATTATACATTCAAATATTTTTAAATAATTTTTAAATATTTCACCATATACTGTATGGCTCTGTAAATTTTAGAAAACTGTACGCTGCTACACAAGCTAACTGTCAGACTGCTGCCGGTGGAGCTCTTGAACGGCAGCAAGGCGCAGCAGAGCAAGTGCGGCCGCTTTAAGAGCCACCCGAATCAGAGAGAGAAACGTTCGCTATTTTCGATTGACCTATCTGATTACCTTTTCCTGTTGTAATACTTTTGATTTGTTACTGAATAATGTGTAAACGATGAGGTGGATAAAATAAGGATGAGGCCTATGTCCAGCAGTGGACTTGGATGGGCTGATGATGAATGTGTAAACGGAACAACTTTGTGAAGTCTTGTTGCTGTAGCTTGTTTGTGTACACTTTGCCCGTTAATTATAAAATTAATGTTCGGGACATTCCAACTAGCAACTCTCTTATTAAATAAGCATCCGTTATTAAAGACACTAACTAAGAAGTCTCAATAAGAAAATGGTTATTTGTCAGCCACAGAGGCACCGAGAGAGAGAGACATGGAGGAATGGTGGGAGGGGTTGACAGAGGACTGCAGATTGATGAACTTCGACTCCTCCGAAGCCAAGGTGAGTGAGCTTGAACTGTGACATAGCGCTTGTACGGCTTTGGGCCAGTCACGCCCGAGAAGAATTGGCGGCCATTAAGGTATCGCGCCATTTCATAGAAATCTATTTACTGATCATTAAATGCTGAAAAATATAAAGAGATTAAATTTTTTAATGTTGCCACCCAGGTGAGGCTGTGTACCGAGCTGATGCTATGGGTCGGAGCCCTCGTCTACATCGGGGCCGCTTTGCGCGAAGCGAGATTCCTCGGACTGAAGATGTTTTTTGAAAACTTGAGCACCGTCCCGTCGAGGTTGCCTATTCACTTTGATACCCATATTTCTAAATCATTGCCACAAATCCCATCGTATGGTTCGCAGGAGAATCCGCAATTTGGCGTCAGCATATGTTTCGGCATGGCTGTCGATCCACTCAAGTTCAGACCTATGAATGTCACTCTCACTCTGAGTTACCAGACTGTTCAATCTGTTGTATCTGTTTAGTCGTATAGTAATACGTCCCACTCACTACGCCACCTTCCGAGTCCAAATGTGCCTCAGAGAACCTCACACTCGTCAAACCCGATACATTCAAAACATTATCACCATTTCTGTAGTCATACAAAAGAAGCCTATTTGTTTAAACTACACATTTACAATCTATGCTACCTTGCAATCCATGTGCCCACTTAAGCCGAAAAACAGCAACCTCAACCTTTTGGCATTCGAATAAAGTAAGTCCATTTCCTTGTTCTTGTTATAGGCTACCTCCCCACAAATTGTCACAAAAATCTGACTAGTTCTTCTGGAGTTATAATTTTTTCAAATACTGGGTTAGTTTGTACGGTAAAGGAATACCGCCGGCTATTACCAACGCCGCCACACTCCGCGCATTGGTTGTGTTGCCTCACTCAGTCATCCTCGTTTCATCATCCCTCGTGTATCCTTACTCACTCAACGATCCAGTAGAAGTACCAGTTCAAGTACAACTAGCATCTCGCGCTGAGCACTAAAATTGTTCGTTCAGAGTAATGTTCCTGTTCTCGTGCTTGCTGATGGTGGCGCTGCCATCGCTCCGGCTGTGGTGCGCCGACGAGGCCGAGGACCACCTGGCCGTCATCATCATGCTCACCACGGCACCCTACTTCTTGTTCTTTTGCCGGTAATGAATGCAATGGTTTTCAAAAAATGGCAGAACAATTTGTGTCTAATTAATTTCTTTTAACATTTTTATTTTTTTATTCGGATTCGTCTAGTGTCTAGATGTGATGTTAAGTATTATTATTTAATATTTCGTTTTTGAAATTAATAAAAGTTTCAAAGTGGGACGGACTTGAAAGCCGTCGTCTTGCCATGGCCGGGTTCGATTTCCGGTCTGAATAGGTTTTTTTATTCTATAGCGGACAACGGAGCAGGTGGGTGTCCTATATGGCAAGAGAACACCGCCGCCCAGTAACAACCGTGCCACAGTCCGCGCCTTGGTTGTGTTACTGGCTTATTACGCCGCTTAAGCGGCATTTTTAAGGACCTCCAAAATCCTCACTCACTCTGCGAAGCACAGTACAAGTACTGTTTCACGCTGAGCATTCTATGGATATTTAATGATTTATTGATATCAAGATAAGATTGTGATATTAATGATTTATTTTACTATCATAATGAATGGGCCACAATAATCTCTTCAGCCGGGTCCAGACGAATGTAAAGTGTAATGATTACGAGTAATTTACCGTCTACAGCGTGGACGGCTCAGGAACTCTAAGCGAATCGTTTACGCGAATCTACTTGGAGCGCCTTTGTCTTCGCGCAAAAAACCGACAACCGATCATGGATCAAGCGACCGGCGGCGCGAGCATCGCACGTAATGCTCGCAATGCCGTCCACACGATTAATTCGTTTACATTCCCGGCACGTTACACTCTTCTGGAGCCGGTTTTGCTGTCGGGGACTCGTATGCCCCATTAAAGGCGATGTCATAAAAAAGAAAGTGATCATTCCAGAGGGTTCAAGACCGTCGGGCCATTTGTAGTGATGATATATAGGATGGTGATGGGAGACCTCTTGAGATTTGTGTGCATCTATCTAGTATTCGTTATGGGATTTTCACAGGGTAAGTTTGACTTTTGAAAATGTAGGTACATTCATTTAGTATTCAATTATTTCGATTTTGAATTATAAATAAGAAATTTCTTAATGAATGCTTTATCAGTGGGAGCACCATGCTTTAGTTTCACGTTGTGCATTCTGTGAGCCTATGATATCACTTCTGACGAGTCGGCCCAATTAGTTCATCGGCATATGCTTCAGCATGGCTCTCGCTCGGCTAATGCCAAGCCCTTCCAGAGACCGAAAAAATTATAGACCTATTAAGCCACCTAGCTACGAAGCTGTCGCAGTATATAATTGTATTCTTGTAACGCAGCGTACTACATTATCTTCCTCTCGTTTGACAACCCGAACACCCCCGAGGGCGTGGATGACTCGGTGTCGAACCCGATGCCGTCGCCGATGGAGAGCATCATGGCCATGTTCCTCATGTCGCTCACCTCCTTCTCCGACTACTTCAGCGCCTTCGACAGGACCGCGCACGAGACGGAGGCCAAGGTTTCTTATTCACAGTACACGGTCACTTCGATGTTCCCAACGCGCGTGCGTTTCGGCTCACAAGAGGGCAGTCCAATAGAGGTAATTTCAGAATGGGCCCTAAGACGTTCTCTCCGTACTATTTAAATTTTGATTTTTAAATGAATAATACAATTCATTTTAAAAATTTTCTATGGCTGGTATAGAAGTTAAAAACGTTACTGTGGAGCTTAACACAAAATTTTGGCGAATACTGCTCTAGTAATGAATTGCCTTTGTTTACTACTTGTAGCACTATTTTAATTGGCGTTAAAAAACAGAATAACTTTAAATTTGACGTGTATTTTTTCTGTTACACTCTTATGTCGTCGTCCATTAGTAATAGCCATTTTTTTCATAGCAGTATATTTGTTAAGTTTTTGTGTAATGCGCATGTGAATAAAGCTCTCATTCTAGAGTTACGATATGTTTAATCAATATAAATAAGCCTTGTCGGAAACAGAGCACGCCTAATCTATTTCGTTCAGCCAATTAAAAGACGACCCAAAGAGTGAACAGGGTTTCGCCATCGCATCGGCCATGCATTACATCACGAAACCAAAGCGTCTTCGAAAGTACCGAATGGGGCGATGAATTATCAATCGATCACAAAAGGGCTGGACAGTCGCGATGCGATCCGAAGCCTCAGGCCCAGCTGCACGGTTACCCGTAAAAAGCGGCCTTTTCTCTACAATGGCGAAAGGTTACTGTTGCAATTAAGTAAATTTTTGAACTTATATTAGGGTACAATTCCATCTGTTATTGTGAAGAACAATTATTACAAAAGTTGCTCTCGCCTAACCTAACCTAACCTAACCTACCAATATAAACATAACCCATAAGCATATTTTAAGTTGAAATAATATGTAACTTAAAAAAAACGTAGAGTTTCATTATAATATTTTAAGTATGTATTTTTAAAATACAGCGTAAACTCCATGTAACGTCCCTCGATTTAACGACAAACTCCCTAAAGCGTCGAAGTCAATTAATTGGCTTTAGTTGGTTTAGCTTGTCTTCCATCAACCTTTTGTTCTCTCCATTTAACGACAACTCTTTATAACGCTATAAAATGCATCAAAATGCAAGGCAATCCCTTCAGTGTCGTTATATAGAGTTTACACTGTATATTAAATTACATTAGAATCATTAATGTGCCTTATAATCGCTGGAAGATAACATTTCAACAATTATTGAAAAAAAAAATAAGTAAAGCAAGGCCTATTTGAATAATTGAATGAATTTGAATTCGAGTGATAGATCCATTTATAAGGAAATTGAGGATATGTGAGACTTTCAGATGCCCATAGATTCACAAGGTACAAATATTTTTGGTAAATAAATTTTCCATAAATTTTACATAAAGGTAATATAGAATTAAAATGGATGTGCTTCGAGACAGACGAATTCAACTAGACATAGAAATAGAGGAATTGGACTTTTTCCATTACAGAAACTGTAAATCGACGATCAATTACTTAAAATATTTCGTCGTTTTGATACTTATATGTTTAAGTAATCACACAGTAATTTCTTTTTCGAAAGTTCGTTGGTCTTAGCAAAGGCATCTTGGTCAGACAAATGCATTTGCAGCTGCTCTTCGTGATCTACATGATACTGGTGGCAGTGTTGCTTGTGAACATGCTGATCGCCATGATGGGGAACACGTATCAGAAGATCGCGGAGAGCCGCAACGAGTGGCAGAGGCAGTGGGCGCGGATCGTGCTCGTGGTGGAGAGGGGCGTGCCGCCGGCCCAGCGGCTGAAGCAGCTCATGACCTACAGCCAGCCCATGGCCAGCGGCAAGCGGGCTCTGGTGCTCAGGATCAATCAGAAAGTACGACAAAACTGCCACTCACGTCGACAGATTGTGCGAAGCCGACGCTTTTGTAATTGTAGAAAGCCGTTAAATTGTAACAGGCATTTCAATTTTTATCTGTTTTGTATTAAACCTTCAAATAAAAAAAACAGCTCACAGAACAATACAGAAGCGACAAAAATATTTTAAAGAATCTTGTTGTTTATCTAGTGATTATGGATATATTGAAAGCATGAAACAAGGAGCGTACCTGTCCCTGAAGTGCCGACAACGTACCAGCGGCCCAGAAAGGCTCGTTTGCCTCCCTATTTTCTTTAAAAAATGTGTATGCGTACAAGCTAGGGTACAAATGCCAAAAGTTAAACTTCTTTGGCAAACTAATGTTTAAGTCCTCTTTATAATTATACAAATCGAAAATTTTAGATTTCCGACACTCAGAGGAAGGGACAATGGAAGATATGTTAGGAATTAAATTGTCATTAAAATGTTCAGTGTCGAAAATTAATACAAATTATAAATTTTACTTTTTAAATTGACCTCTTCGATATTTACATTACGAGTCGCGATTTCTTTTGTTATTGTTGTGATTAAAGCATAACGACTTCATGCTGCGGTCGCCCTTTCCCAATGTACTGAAGTTGAAAGGTGTACAGGACGAAGACAAGGAGGAAATGAAGGAGATTCTGGAGATGAAGCGGACGCACCAGCGCATCGTGGCCAAGAGGAAGCAGAGGCAGGCGCAGTCCAAGAGAGGGCCGCTGGCGTCGCCCCTCGCCAACTATCCTCTGCGGAAGTGATCACCCTGGAGCCCAGACCAAGCGCCGCTTTCTGTACGCTAATTGTGCGTACAATGCCGTTGCGTCACGCACAAATATCCTAATAAGTGGGACGTAGCGTTCGCATTTGCATAATGCTTTATCAAATCATTGTATCGAATGTGGCCAATAAATTATTTCCAATTGACAAATCTGCCTTTTGTGAAGATTAATAATGCTAGCGGCTGCCTTTTCACCCACTACGACAATTCCCAACGCAATGCTCAGCTGTCTTTTTAGTTTGATTGATGTATTCTTTTAATTATTTCTTATTTATTCAGTTGCGCAAGGTGCGAAACCTTTATTGCTTTCTCCAGAATTCGAACTCAACGTCTCTAGGACATACGTTAAACAACATAGCCACGGACGTGATTTGTGATTATCTCCAATTACTGTCGGCCCGACAAGATAGGTTACCCTGGTATGCCACAATAGGGGTTATCGACGCTCCGTGCCTACTATTAAGTCCATTTATCGAACTACAAAGCAAATACATACAGTTCCATACACGGGCACGGCAAGCTGATCAATTGAGCCACAACCCCGCACAACAGATCGAACTCGGAGCCGCACAAATCCGCAAAAGTAGTGCCGGTGAAACGAAAAGGTCACGAGTAAATGGTTATCCAAGTATGCTTGGTTGCGACACGCTTTGTCAAAGGTGCAAATTGTGTGTGCGATCCTAATTTCTCCGTTACCTCACGGTTGGTCCAAGCAGCGCGCTGCCAACGCGAAAACGACCGTGGCATCGTGCTCTGCTCTTCATTTGGGCGCAGGTGTCATGATCTCTGAGCATTCATAGGAATACTATAAGCACGTGGGGTGTTTTACACAAATAGTTTAGAATTAAATTTGCATCACAAATAAAAACAAAGATATTTTAGAGGCGTTGCAGAGCCTGTTTTTCAATTTAACTATTTCCTTTGTAGAACTAAAGCAGGTGTGCAGATTGTTTGAATCCGGCTCCAATATACGGCGATGTTTTACTGCAAGAGAATGTGTTCATTTTTCAAAATCCATAATTATTTATTAAAATCAAAACAGCATTTTTATTCGCAAGGAAAGCAACAATTGTTGTAAAATTGTAAAATCTTTATTAAACGGGCCATCTTTTGATATAACTTGCCGTGGCTAGTGTAGTATTTTTTTCAAAATGAAGAGGCAAAGTTAACAGAGAAAATTTCTGTATACCATAAATCAATGAATTTATAATATAATATAATATAATTTATAATATAACTTTATTTTACTAAATAAACAATGTGTATTACGTTCATTTGTTATTACGATAAATATACATGACATAGAATTTTTTTATGGAATAGCGGACTATGGAGCAGGTGGGTCTCCTATATGTTAAGAGAAGACCGTCGCCCATCGCCAACCGCGCCAATCTCCGCGAAGAGTGTGTTGCCAGCTTATTATGCCACTTAAGCGGAATTTTTAAGGGCCTCTGATATCCTCACTCAGCAGAACACAGCAAAAGCACTGTTCCAAGTACAAGTACCATTTCACGCAGAGTGTTCTGCGAGTATTATTGAAGCAGGACATGTCAGCACTTAGCTGCCGAAGGGCTGGCCCAATCTTCTTGCGAGCTTTAACAAACTCGGAAGCAACGTGTGATTTGTTTCACAAGGAATGACACTATGATTGACAAATTCATTGATCAAACAGAATCTTCCAAAGACAACGCAATCCACTCGAATGTTACAATATGCCCAGCATGTATGGCCATAGTTCATGGCTTGTCAGACTTTTGAAACCTATTTCACGATGGTTAAAAAGTTTGCGCGGCGCGGCGGCGAGATGCTGCAGGCTGCTTCCTCTTTTACAAATTTATTACAAACCTGTTTCTTACATATTCGATGGTGGACAAATATTGTGTTAACGTATTCACTGCACGGTCATCTCATCTTCGAATCGTTATGGGAGCCGATATGATAAACTTAATAATTTAATTTTTAATTTTTTACTAACGATGTAGTTACAATAATTATAAAGGTCTTTATTCCGTGGCTGCCGGCGAAAGAAACTCAACTATGATGTAGTTGGAAATTGCAAGATTGTTTGTTTTTGTTTACGCAAAGTAGGCGTTGTAGGTTCCATTCGCACATTTACGTGCTCTTAAGCTTTTGTAGTACTAATGTGGATGGGACTGAAGAATTAGAAACAGAATAGTATAATTGTATCAATGAAATTAACGAAATGCAATGCCTATTGACACACACAGACTATAGGCTCCATTCAACACACAACATTTACAATGTTTCAGTATACGAAATGGTTAATACATAAAAATATCGTAACTCCATCTAAATGGAAAGAGCAAACCACTATGCTACATAGAACGCAACGCGACGCGCCCAACGGATTTTTGCAATCCAAGTGTCGCGCCGTCCCTCGGACACGCGTGACGGCGGCTATAAAACACAACAGGTGAAGTCGTCTTCGCACACTGCCCTAGCACCATCAGCCATGAGAGCGGTGAGTGGGCTGCGCCGCGTTCGTTCATTAAGAAAATCTTTACGCATTCATTGACGGACGTTTCAATTTCATTTAATAATTAAAGTACTCATGTTTCGTGCTACGCCTTCAAAACAGTTAAAGTGTTGTGTTATTAAGAGACATATTTTTAATTACAGGTAATAATTTTGTCCGTGGTCGCGGCTATAGCTGCCGAAGCACCCTACCGCCTGCCGCAACCAGCACCTCAGGCTCCAGTTTTGAACTTACCAGTACAACAACCACAAAGACAGCCCAACGTTATTTTAAGTTCACAACAAGAGCAGTCAAGCAGTGGCTACTTATATCCGCAGCCCCAACCAGCGCCGTCACCGGCCGTCCCACAACCGCAGCCTTTACCTCAACAAATAATTCTACAACCGAGGCCTCAGCCATTGCCTCAGCCCCAATCGTCGTATGGACTTCCTAGGCCATTGCCCCAGCCGTTGCCTCAGCCTTTACCCCAACCGTTACCCCAGTTGATATCGGTATCTCAGCCTCAGCCATCATATGTGGTGCCTCAGCATCAGCCGATTATAGCCCAAGCACAACCCATAGCTCCTCTGCCCCAACAGCCGTCACCACTTCCCCAGTCAACATATGGGCTTCCCCAACTGCCACAGCCTAATTATCCACAGCCACAGCCATCTTACACCTATCCCCAACCGCAGCCCCAACTCATTCAGCCTCTTCCTCAGCCCCAAACCCCACCACTCCAACCCCTGCCTCAGCCCCAACCACAACTGATTCAACCTCTTCCTCAGCCCCAACAAATTGTGCCACAGCCGCAGCCTCAATCCGGATACTCGTACCAGCAACCAGCTCCATCCTTCGCTCAGCAAAGCCAGAACGCGTTATCCAGTTACCAGGCAGATTCCAACCAGTACAATACCCCTCAACTCTCGTCGGCTGGATACAGTGTCCGATCGGACTTCGGACAGCACAACTCCCCACGGCAGCAGCAGACACACCGCGAGGCCCTGGACAAGCACGTCGTCAGCCGCGTGCAGAACATCATCAAAGAAAACGAGCACTCCTCGGCCAGGGACAATGGCTACCTGTCGCTGGTATCCGGCGTGAGTCTCGAGAACGCTCAGCCGAGCATCGAAATATCCTCCTTCGTCCACAGCTCTCAGCTGCAGAGTTCCTCTAGTCAGGCTGCCTCTAGCACCTCTAGCGGCGCCTCTCGAGCGCCAGCCGCGGCTCCATCGGCCGACTACGGCCTGCCCATCCAGTCGGGCGTCGACAGCAGTATTGCGTTCGTACCGCAGAATAGGCCAGCTCTCTCCTACGGTGTGCCAAATTGACCACGTGGTTCAACAGACGTTGTAAATAAGACTACAATTTTTTATTAAAGTATTATGAAATATTTTAAAAGTATTTTCATTACATGAAAAATGTTATTACCAAAGAAAGGAAGGGTCGTGAGGGGACGCCGCGGCGCTAACTTTCTCTCGGTTTGTCCGGGCAGACTATTCTCATAAACAATGGGTACGGAGCCGTGGGCTGCAACCAGGTAATCATTAATCAGGTAATCATTCAAATGACTTTAATAACAACGTTCACTTTACTCCCTAATACTAGACAAGTAAAGCATAAGGTACGCGACAGACGTTCAATCTGCATCATGTGTGCTGGCACTTTACTAGTAATTATTTTTAACAACTTTAAAACACTATTTAGAGCATATTTTTATATATTTTACAGTTTTTAAAAATTAATCCAAAAAACTACGTGCTCGTTGAGATTGCGTCAAAACATAGCATTTAAAGAAAATGAAAAATAATGTAGATAGCCTTAATGTCAAATTAAAGAAAAACTCCTACAGTGTTAAATGTGACTTAGTTCACCGTTTACACGATTTAGCTGTTGACGTAATAACGTATATTAGTATTTAATAAATACTGTTTGAAAAAGTGGAGGTACCAGAGATATAGGGCAGTCCGAGGTCTGCGTGCCGTAGACGAAGGCTTCTCTGTCGGTATTCTGCGTCTGTCCTTCCGAGTTTTGCATACACGTCCGTAGAGGGGCAGCGGTGACGTTTGCCAATTCACATCGCTGCAAACAGTCTAGTGTAGTCTAATGTCTAGTGTACACTTAATGCGAAACTTTTCCGCTCTTACACTCATCTTGGTCAATCATCTGAAGCAGCCTTGCAGTTTAAAGCGGGCGGGAGGCTAGAAATAGTCTTCTTTTTTATGGTATAGCGGAGAACGGAGCAGGTGGGTCTTCTATATGGTAAAAGAACACCAGTGCTTATGGACAACCGCGCCACAGTCCGCGCTTTGCTTGTGTTATTAAGTCATTAAAAGCATTACCGTTGCATTAGTAATTTGTTGCGAAGCCCTGTGTTGCGGCCACTTTGGCTTTTGAGTGTGGACCGTGTTCGTAGCAGCTCTGCTCGATGGGTATTCAGAGCACGCGTCAAACTGGACGTTGTTCTCTTGCACACACTGGCAGGAGATATTATTGCGCGATGGGCCAGCCCTCACTCCATTCGAACTGGTCGTAGTGTTCGCCAGAGCATGGTTACTGCGTCGCTGAATGTAATATAAATAAAAAATACAAATTAGACTCATCATATTCCTTCAGCTATGTAGAGTACTTAATAGATGCTATAAAATCTTCGTTTGTTCAGCTTCTTTCATTTTGGCCGAACGGGCGATGCATACCGAAAACTCTCTTCTGGACTCATGGCATAATGACGCTAGACCTTATACCGACCCATTCAAAGAACCGGCTCATATGCAATGACGCACGCTTACAAAGTGCCAGCATCAAATTCTTAAGCGCCGCTTAAGCGACATGAAAAGCCAGCAACACAACCGCCGAAAAGCGAAGGCCTTCTCTATTGCCCAATGATGAACTTTTATTAATTGATTGAGCGCGCGACACAAATTCCTAATTTTCAAATTGAAATTTTAAAGCAATTTTATTCCGTGCACCACCATTCTGTAGAATTCTGTAGAATTCTTGAAGAGATATGTACAAACCAATTAGGGACTCGGTGACTAGCGTTAGGTTAGGATCTAGGGGTTTCAATGGGCGGAGGACCGCCTATGTTCCTTAAAAATCCGAAAGTGACGTAAGATAGTCGAACTCACAGATTCGTCAACAATGGTCGCTACGATCCTCTTGACTTCGCTCTGCCGGTCCTGCCTACAGTCGCTTTCGATCGTGTCGTACGGGATCTGGTAGACTTCTCTCTCGAGGAGTACGCTCGTCATGCTTTGCGACTTGTGCTTCGACCTGCCCGAGCTCGGCGGATAATACGTGCAGCAGGAGTAGCCTCTGTTAGTGAAAAGAAAGTTGACTACTTCACCCGGACACACTAATTGTCCGAAGGCCGGCTTGTCCGAAGGGGCGCCACGCGCTTCCAGAACACTCAACGTGAACCGGTACTTGTACTATGTTTCGCTGAGTGAGTGAAGATATCAAAGGCCCTTAAAATGTCGCTCAAGTGGCGTATAAAGCCGGCAACACAATCAATGCGCGGAATGGGGCGCGGTTGTCTATGGGAGGCATGTTCTTTTACCGTTTAGGAGACCTACCAACTCCGTTGTCCGCCATACTATAAAAAAATAATTGATGGATCCACCATCTGCTTTTTAATAATATTTTGGCCAATTCACACTATATATGGCCATCATTTCAGGCGTAGAACGTACTCCTGGACATAGGTCTCCCCTTCGGACCTCAATGGGGGTATTTGCCATAATCGGCACGCTTGGCAGGCGAATTGGCGATCGTGGTTAGGTTTATTGTTCGTGGAGAATGCTGCTGCCCGCCCTCCGGTTTGTCCCGAAGTCGCCTCCTACGACACCCACGAAATGATATGGAGACGCACAATTCTAAGCCGCCGCTTCTCGGTTATATATGATACGCGGAAATAATTCCATACCCAACATGCAATTTCTTTAATAAATCACCAAGCAAAATAATAGAATATCTTTAGTTAAATTGGAATTTTATATTGGTGTACAAACGAACAACAAAATTAACTGTTTAAAGTGAAAAGACCTTGAACCTTTGACAACATTCAGATGCTGTGCGTGACACGGTATGCTTAGCATGCAGCAAAATTTCAAAGCTTTTATTCGATCTGAAACGAGAAGTGTTTAGTTAGGTTTTTATGGTAAAGCGGACAACGCAGCAGGTCCTACATGGACAACCGCGCCCTAATTGTGTTTTAAGAAGCATTCTTTAAGGGCCTCCGTTATCCTCACTCACTTACACACAGCGTGACATGGTACAAGTACCGTTTCAAGTACAACGACCATTTCACGCCGAGTATTCTGTGAGCCCGTGGAATCACTTCGGACGAGCCGGGCCAACTAGTGCGTTAGCATATGTTTCAGCAAGGCTCTCCTACGGGTGAAATATAGATGGGTTATTACTTTATTAAACAAATAAACATCCGGACAAAGCTAACCTCAAAGGTGTATTTCCTCTGCTGTTCGTCAGCCTTCGATGCCTTTTCCTAGGACTGCAACAAAGATAGAGACCCTCTCGCATATAAACCTTGTGTAAAATTTTCTTAGTGTTCTGTCTCGTACTTGCATTAATAAATAGACAGCAGCGAAAGAAAGACGAAAAGTTTCAGACAATGTTTCATTTATGGTTTAAATAAGGAGCTAAAACTACAATTAAGTTTTAGCGGCAAGCTAACGAGAGATATTCTAAATTGGACAATCACTATAATTATACTTTTAACACTACATTCACACTTCTTAGCTTTGATTTAAAGTTTATTTAAAAGATAATTAAAGAAAATAATTGTTAATTTTATAATCATCATTACTGAATTTACTTTAAGAAAACCTTCAAAATCAAATGATCAGGTAATTTTTTTTGAAAACACTGGCCATTGTCAATTACGTCACCTTTTCGGTCTTTTCGTATTTTTAATTCCACAAGAATCGCACGGGAAACTGCAACAAAGAGTTTATAAAATAAGCTAATTTTAAAAAAGGCAGATCGATACAGATTGGCCATCCGTACTTGTTCATCTGTTCGACTTGGAACGTGGACGTTCTCTTCATGGCGCACCGCGTGCGCTCGCTTCTCTTTTCTTCCATGAACTCGTTGTACTTCTGGTCGAGCCACGTCGCGAAGCCTCCTATCTCCGGTCTGTCGGTGCTCATAGAATCGTCCCGTTTCGGGTGATGCTCCTACGAGTGTTCCGCAAAGTAACATGTCCAACAGTTTATATGAAGGTTGTATTTTTATATATACGTGAAATACTAGTTGTACTTGAAACTGCATTTCTACTGTGTTTTGCTGAAGGAGTGAGGATATCAGAGGCCATTAAAAATGCCGTTTAGGCAGCGTGTTGTGGCGCGGTGTTCTCTTACCAGATAGAAGACCCACATGCTCTATTGTCCACTATACCACAAAAAAACAATAGAAAAACTTGCAAGATAAAGTTTTAGACGGCTCGTTGAGTTCAACACGGTTCACAGAGTAGCAGCCGGAGCCAATACAATTGAAGTGCGCAACGCGGCGCGGTTGTCCATGGGCGGCAGTGATGTCTAACTATCAGAGAGCATCTGCCCTTTTACGCGTATTCATGAAAATAATATCATTAATATAGGAACAACCATATAACAATAATACCTGTGTGTACCAGCGAAAAGCTTTGACAAAGCAATTAGGATTACGTTTCCTCTCTCTGGGCCTTTGTTTATCCCGGTTAGGCTGTTGAGAGATAAGCTTCATGTGATTACAAAATCTAGACTCAATTGTAGAAAGCTGAAGGAGGAAAAATGGAGACAGTACACTTAATCATAAATTGAACCAAGGTTGTGTTTGTGCTGTTTTCTTGAAGGTCCTAACGCCAACGGTCCAAAATATATTCATTATTGAATTTTGCAAAAGATTCAGCTTACCACGTGTGTGTAATAGACAAGAGGTTGCATCGGCCATGGAGTCGCATTTTTGAAACCTCCGTAAAAGCATTCCGCATTCTCAAAATCGCTGGATGAAGACGAAGACATTATTTTACTTAACACTCAAACACGATAATTTAAATATTGTAATATTGAATTTAGATCATTTTAATGTTTACCTAATAAATAAATGCCCGATACAGAATTTAAAAATGACTGAACGATATTTGGACTCGCTTGTCTATGCCTTTTTCATTCGAGGTTAAATTCCAAGTATACTTTTATTTATATTACTGGGCATTCAAGAAGAGATATTGAAAAAAATAAAACTGTTATTTCATACTACAGAGTTTCGTTTGAAGCAATCTGTATGGAATTTGATTGAAATGACATTTAGCGTCGTTGCCATGACAACATGACTCTTGTGATTTCCATACAAATTCACATTTCGTAACACGAAATACCGCGCACTTATGACACTCGTCTGCCATAGGCAAGGAAGTATGAACCAGAGACAATATCAAAGATTCATAATTGTTCACACCGTGCATAGACTATTGAAATCTTAAACAAACAGGAAAATAGGTTGAAATCAATAACAGGTTAGGATTTCGAAACCGCCATTTAACTTAAATAAGATGCATGTTGAGCAATAAGCCCAATTTTAATGCAATTATATTATTTCTAATTAAGATGATCACCATGGCCACATCGATCTGCTCTGAACGATTCTCATTGGACATATTGATGGCTACAGATTTATTAATGTTAGCTTATTTTATAGCACACATTGCAGCATACACAAATCATCATTACACGATTTCGAAGCAGAAAGAGGATGAAGGAAAGAGTGAGTACAATTTTCCTAGGTCGCTATATATGTCAATAAAAGCTATTTTAGTCGCTATGAAAAACTGAAATGTTTATCAATTCTACTTGTCCTTTTTAAAAAGATTCAATTAGTTCTATAGTTACGCCGCGACAAACGGATCCAGCACCCTGATCATTTACCGATTTTGATGAATCACGTGTCAAAGTAAAGGGTGACTTATATAAGTGGTACTTTTTAAGTTACTTATGTATGTTATACATATACCTATAAATCTTTTATAGAAACTTATTCGCAAACTTTTAAAATTTTTAAATTAACTTTCAGAATTCACATGTAAGGAGTATGAAGGAATAAAATTGGCGGCGAAAAGGCTTCTCAAGATGACAGTCACCGAAGACACGATAACTCCAACCCGATCAAGTTTATTAAGAAAGAACTTGGTTGATATAGGTGAATAATTCAAATAAATTTCTAATTCAATTTTCTTACTTAATTTAACCAACGCATCAGGTCTTAGCTGACCTATAAAGATTTTCAATTTGAAATTTAATTTAAAAAGCTCGCTAAGTTCACGCTTTCTGTATTCTCACCATATTTAGGAAAAACATCCCGACAATAAAGACCCTTGGTTGTGTTCAAATCTCCATCACAAAGCAGATTTAGAATGTTTTAAAACTGATTATGTCTACGTAACTGAGTTGATGTATTATGTCGAGTCAAATTAACATTTTAAAATAGTATTTTCAGCAACACAAAAGCCTTTATTGGCCTGACCTAATGATACAATGTGTAGACATTTGTAGAAAATATAGCGTTATCACCTCGATGCTTTGGTTTCATAACTGAGCGTTTTAAGGCATTTTACGCCGCGCACCACAACTCTGTGGAATCAGCTGCCAGCAGAGGTATTTCCAAACCAATACGTCGCGGGGACCTTCAAGAAAAGAGCGTACCTCTATTCCTTAAAAATCGGCAAGTCACCCACGGCTTTGTAAAGGGTTAGACTACTTACTGATAGTTGTACTCTAAACAGTATTTATATTGTTTCGTTGAGTGAGTGCAGATGTGCAGAACACAACTAATGCTCGGACTGTGGGGCGGTTGTCCATGGCCGGCGGAGTCCTCTTAACATAAATGAGACCCACCTGCTCCGTTGTCTGCTATACCATAGTTTTTTAACATAAGTCTTTATCACTCTGTCGCCATTACGCGATACCTCAGCATTCAAAACAACATGACATTTCGTTCATAGACAGCGACAGCAGCAAACGCGACAAAAACCACATTTAGAAACGCTAATTTTTTTAAGGCATATGTTATTCATAGCATATGTATCGCATAACTTTCAAATAGAAGATCTACATGGACAGCAGTGCGGGGATATTTTCTCTAAGAATGAATGGTTTATTGCAAAAGATTACGATTAACATAAAGAAAAGAAAAAAATGCGCGCTCAGTGATGAATGGACTCGGGCAATTTGGATTTTTTGATTTCGCAACGATTGGGCAAAATATTAAATACTAGAGACAAACTCAAGTTTCGTCACAGTCCCTGGCCTTATTATGTAACCCATAGTGGGCGATTCTTATTTACTCTAATATGTCGAGATTGTGCGTTTCTTATGTGTATCTTAGCGACACTTAGCCATACAACTTCTGCGATATTGTGACCACACTATTTAAAATAAGAATGGAAATAAAAGTAAATACAATTTATCTGTTTTTGTTTAAATATGGTGGTATTTTTAAATGTTTAATATGATAAAAAATCAGAGAACAACTGCTTGAAATGTATAGTATAGCGGACAATGGAGCGGGTGGGCCTTCTTGTGAGAGATTATGGCCGCACCCAATGGACAAGCACGCCACAAGCGGTATAATTTGAAAGGCCACCGAAGTCCTCACTCACTTAGCGAAAGACGGGTTCTGTTCACGGTGAGAATTGAGTGAGCCCGAGATATCACTTCGGACGAGCCTCTCTGATTGGTTCGTAAGCGTGTGCTGATATTTAATTGTGTTTAATTTCCAATTTCAGATCCTTATGTTAAATTTGAAGAGGGTATACGTAATGTTTTGTTTGGAAGCAATTTACCAGGAGGTAATTTATTCTTCACCTCTTTAGAATAACTCGCTGAAGCCTACTTCCCATTTGCGCGCTCATGCCTGGGGGCTGTTTCTTGTGGCTTGGCAAGCAAGAAAATATACCATAAGAATATCTGTCTTGTGTTAGTGAATGGTTGTTCACAATACTTTAATGCTTCAGGGAAACAAGGAGAGACTGTGAAACTTACAAATACGAATGCTACACTAAACCTAATGCATTTTCCGTCTGGGGAAAATTTTCGGTTAGTATTTTATGAAGAAGCATAGGCCGACTCGTGCGGACCGATATCACGGATCATAGAATACCTGCATAAAATTAATTATATGTGTGCTGAGTTTCACTGATTGAGTTAGTTTACAAAAAGATTAGCTTACTGCTGGAGCGATGTAAAAAGCCGAAAACAGGAGACACCCACCTGTCATGTTGTCCGCTTTCACAAAAATATTTGCAAATCATCATCATCATGAAATATAAGCTAGTAATTAATTGATTAATAATTTCTTGACAATTCTTCTATTCTATATGTTCGAAAAATCAATTATTTTGTCAAGAAAAGCGACATTCATAATCGGAACATAAGAAATAAGCTTAGACTGGTTTTAACAGTGATCGGACTCAATCAAGTAACTAATTCTTTTACAATAGGATCCCAAAAAACGTTCAAAATGATTCTGTAAATGCATTTCAAAAAACTGTTAAGGGACGTTTGTGTCATAAAATATAATTATTTCTAAATGATGGAATAAAATCATGCCAGGCGCTCTTAGAGATAATTTTTGTTATATTTTAAGTAAATCACGGAACGAAAAAAAATTACACTGACGGAGTTTTTTCGCCGGTTCTTCTCAGAGGGCTTAGCTAGGAACCGCTGGAAGACTCATTCTGACGTTCAACGGGCTGCATTTTTATATTTATGTTGAATAAAGATATTTCATCTCATTTATTTTATTTATAATTTTAGTTATTCAGATGTTGGTTACTGCCTATATGGTCAAGCTGTTTTTAATAAAGACCTTTTACTTTACAGCGACAACAATTTGTGCCGGTATTTTTTCATAATTGATCTGTGTATATTCTAGTTAGTAATATTTTGATTACAATTAGTGTCTAATGTGGGCTAACAGAGGCGAATTGGTGAAAAACAAGAGTGGAGTGCACCTTCCAATGGCGGGGCTCCTGCACCGCGGCTACTGCAAGCTGGACGAAACGAAGGACTACATGCAGACAGCCGTCAACGCCTTCTCGATCATATCGAGAGGAGGCCTCGATGACCTTGAACGACTCTCGTCAGATTATGTTCTGCGATCTGTGAGTGATTCGTACCAGTCTCTTAAATACAAACTTTGACAGTTTGTATTACTTTTTTTAAGGAAGCGGTGCCAAACGAGCAGGAGGATTACCGAGGGTAAGTGCCCATGGACACTCCTAGCCCTTGCAGAGAGAGACATGTACGCAATATGTACCGTGTATTTGGCATCGTAATTTAACCCGCAATCTCACTCAGCAAAACACCGTGCAGATACTTTTTTACGTTGGTATTCTTAGAGGCCGTGGTATCACTATACACCAGCTGGCCCAATTTGTGCTAAAACAATGTTAAGAGCCTCGCCCGGCCTCTACCAAGCGCTACCAAAAAGCAAATAATTTTCAAAATGATTATAAATAGGTACTATTCAATCCGATAAATGAATCACTACACTGCTCAGATACGCTCTTGGCCTGATCTTGCAGGCACGAACCATATCCATGATGAGGCTGCCCAGGGAGAAGATGGCGACGATGTGGAATGTCGTGAAGGGTGACAGAAAGCCAGTCGACATACCGTACGAGACCTTGGCGAAGTTCCGGCCGTTATTCAAGTACCTGAGCGGAAAAGAAATAGCGAGGCTGAACTTGAGCGACCCCAACATACTCGCTTATATTGGAACGCACGCGGAGTTGGACAGGCATCAGGTGATCATACTAACTAATAAGAAAGATTTGCTAGCTAAGTAGTTTATTAGTCTACAATGAAGCAAAAGGTATGTGCTTCGAAGCCCGCTCCTGACAGTTATAAATTATAATTTAATTTATAATTGATTCGGTCTCTGGAAGGTCAGTGGCCAGGCGATCGTCTTAAAACGGTCGCGCCCGTGGGAACGCTTTGCTGAAGCATATGCTGCGCACTGATTGGGCCGACTCGTCTGATGCTGAAATGACCTGACCTGGGCTCATAGTATACTCAGCGTGTAATGCTAGTTATACTTGAAGTGATGCTTCTACTGTATTTCGCTGACTGTGTGAGGATATCGGTGCCCTCAAAAAATTCTAGTGGCGTAGAAATGCCGGTAACACAACCAACGTACGGACTGAGGCGCGGGTTGGTACGGACGGCGGTGTTCTCGTATCACATAGGCGACCCACGTGCTCCGTTGTCCGCTATAACATAAAAAGTAATCCATTCATTTGAGTAATAAGACGTGAAAAAGAAGGTTGGCCTCATCGCAACCAAATACATCGCCATGAACGAGAAATGGTCGGAGCCGCGATACTTAAATTTGATGAACAATCTGCTTTGCGGCGTTCCTATGACGTTTGTCAGAAGACTGCCGGTCAACACCTTCTTACAGCTATCCCACCAGGTAAATGTAAATTAACTATTTGTAACTTTGAGTCGGTCCTTCATGTCTGAGGATCGTGATCAGCACTAGGATTGCTTTTGAAGCGGATGATCTGTCGCCATCTGTTTCTGCCCAGCGCATCTCTTACGACCGTGTGGAATTATGAGGATGACGTGTCTTTAACTTTATCGGACCATCTTGTTGGTGAACGCCCTCGCGATCTCGTCCTCTGTTCCCTACAATCAGTTTTTCTAAGCTCTCGCTCGTCTCCGCGGCGTAATGTGTGGCCAAAGCATGACAAAATACGTTGCTGAGATATTGTGTGTCTGGCGTAAAAGCACTATAAGTGTATTTAACAAAGCGTAATTAAGCAAGTCATTATAGATCTTTATGACTAAAGACGACACAGATGTCGATTGTTTCAAACATAAAATGTAAAACATACTGTATAATATAAAGACATAAAAAATAAGTAAATTTATTAAAATGTAGAGAGAATTAAATAAAATAAAATAATTACACACCCTTATTCTTTGAGCGGATAAATAAGCTTTCCTAAAAATGTGTATGCGTGATTTGAAACGTCTACTGAAATGAAATAGCAAAGCTGACAAAACTCGTTGTTGCTCAAAGGTGTTTTACCACATCCACGCCTGCGATCCTCTACAACGGCGGTTCTATCTTGCGTTCATGATGGGCACACAGGTGAGTATGCATTCCAACTACTTCGTTAAAAGCTACTGTATCGAGATACATAAATATCACTTGCAACCTGTTCTCTAAAATGGAGAATCACTAAAATATTATGTATGTGCGCAAGAATCTCAATAAATTCAAATTAAAAAGTCCACCATGAATATAAAAATCGGAATAAGGGTAAAACTGCGGTACCTTGTTGTGGGTTATCTGAAACAAGTAAAAAGACTTCCTTGGGTGGCTGTGTTCGCTTATGTAATCAAATTCCTATCGAGATAACTGAATTCACAGTAACTAAACTAAATAATCTTGTAAAGATACTTTAATAAGAAAGCTTTATAACTTGAACCAATACAAAGAAGACAACGACGCGTGAACACTTCTGCACAAGCACCAATTGGTTAGACTCTTAAACTAGCAGACATAAATTGTTGCTTCTTCCTGTAGACTCTACAAGAAAGCAACGGCAGCTTCACTAAGAATTGTAAATCGACTTGCAAAACTTCCCCTTATGGGGCCCATTTAAATAAATGCTTTTGAATTCCAATCTGACACTCTTTAAATTGATTTTACTAGCACCGTGAGCGTCATATTCTATAAGCTATTTAGCAACATACATGTACTGCATTTGAGAACCCAGAGTTAAGTAAAAAGGTTTGCGGAAACGATAACAGTGGGGAATAGTTTATAGAATTTTGAGGGCCTCGTAGCCCAGTGGTTTAATAGTTCTACCATTAGGCGAGAGGTATCTGGTTCGAACCAGGTTCGGACAAGAATAAAGTATAATTTATTCGGTTTCTGGAAGGTCTTGACCGTGACCGGGCGAGTGTCTTAATAAAGTCGCATCCGTGGGAGAGCCATTCTAACGCACTGATTGGGCAGGCTTGTCCGAAGTGATACCACGGGCTCACAGAATACTTAATGTGAATTGGTAGTTTTACTCGATACGGTGCTTCTACTGGGCTTCGCTGAGTGAGTGAGGATATCGGATGCCTTTAAAAATACGTGGTCTGTGGTGCGGTTGTCGATGAGTGGTGGTGTTTGTTCTTTTATCACATAGAAGACCCACCTGCTCCCTTGTCCGCCATGTCATAAAAATATATCTGTGAAAATGTTTCTATAAACTATTAATAGTTATTAAATAAGGTGTTTGGCTCCTATAGATATCTGCTCAGATGGTGACTGTTTTGTGGTCAGGTGCTCGGCAAGTCGTACAGTTGGAGCGCCAGCGACGTGGCTCGACTGGGCCTGCTTTTGGCCGAAGTGTCTGGGCCAGACTTAAGCACCATCAATCCTAAAGCTATGGCCGGCATCACATCACAAGTAAGAACATTACGCCGGGTGTAGAACGTTAAATTAATAATAGATATATTAACACAATATATAAGCCACGTCGAATTTAATCGAATCATAATACATTTTAGAAAAAGGTAGGTTTACGCCCACCAGCAGTGGTTGAGCGTCGGCTCGAAGCGTCTCACACAATTACGGGAAAATAACAGTTTTAGAGCACCCATACAAGACATTAGAATAAACACTTTTAAAAATTATAAAACAAGGCGAAGTCGTTGTTTCAATAAATATTTAAAATAAAGTTTGGAAAATTTAATGACAAGAACCATATGTAACCACTCAGTCAGCCGTTAGGAGTTGGAGCTCGTAATTAAATATATTTTTCATATCATATATAAACGGTGGCCTCGCGCTAAGTGAGCCTTTTGCTAACTAGCACTCCTCCGCCCATAGCCACGCCTAGCCCTTACAGAGCTGCGGGTGTGTTGTCGGCCTTTAAAGAATATGTACACTCTTTCCTTGAAGGTCCGCGTTGTATTGGTTCGGCAACACCTCTTTGGCAGCTGATTCCACAGAGTGGTGGTGCGCGGCACAATATGCCTTACAAAATGCTCAAACGCGTGTTTAAGGTGATGCTGATGATGGCTCCGCACAACCTACAGCAACTGACCGAAGCGCAACTGCAGTACATAGGTCAGAAGCCTCTCAACATTTTGGCGCGCAAGTTGAAACTTTATCAGGATCAGCTGCAGATATACGAAAATAGAGGAACAAATAGTCTCACGTCTGGCGCGTGCTTCTTGCCATGCTTGTTGAGCATGGCAAGAAGTTTATTTTAGGATTTAATAATTTACTACTAACCGCCAATACAATCCTATTATTCTACGCAATTTGCTTCTTTCCCAGCCGTATATTGCATTATATTACTGTGGGAATTTTTAAATGTTTCTCGCCAATTACGTATAAAATAAAAGAATTTTGCTATAATTTATAATCCTTTATATCTTTAATTGTCGGCAAATAAAACATGTAATCACCAGCTGGACTTCGTCTCGCTTCTAGCTGGAAGTTTTTGAAAGTTATAAAAACTTTAATAATAAAACACATTTTTGCAAATCTAGACAATCACAGTGAAGGTTTTATAGATCCATAAATTTATATATATGATATATAATGCAGTCCGCTATTTCTTTCTTGTAGTAGCAATCTTACCTAGATACCTAGTACAGAGACTGTCGGCATTCCAGGACAAGGAGTAATCAATTATTGATATCCAACTAAAGTATTCATTTATTTCAGCTACACCATAAATAAATGCATTTCTACACTGAAAATGTGTTCTGCTCAATACATTAACTTACCAGAACGTCACACCACTGAGTTTGTGTGCTGTCAGATCGTCGTTCGTTAACTAAATTTGTATTAAATTCATCTGGAATCTTCATTTCATGACCATTCTGTGGTCCCTCTTCAACGGGCTCTATTGTTGAAGACTGCATCAGCTCAGGACTCCCAAGTGCTATAGATACCTTGTGTTCTTTGGCATTCTCCGTTTTGCTGTTTTCTATTTCCGCTTGCTTTGTGTTGTCTGAATCAGTTGGTTTAATCCGCGTAAATTGAAAATGGTCGTCATCAACTTTGTCATCTGTACTTGTTTTATGTTGCGTATCCTCGGCTTTGGCTTTTGTCCATTGGCAGTATCTGCAAAAGTATTACCAACTCGAAAGATGCAAACAGCAGTTGAATGCACAAGCAGTTGAATGTAAGTCGAAGCTCTCCCTTCCCCGGCTTCATTAAATGTTTTGTATAATAATCGCATAAAACAATCATCTACATAGGCCTTCTAATTGCTACATTTTTTTAGGATCAACGATCCATGAGACAGACACACACGGACACAACAAACTTATGATTAAATACGATAAAATATTTCTTAAATTACCCATCGGCCTTAATAAATCCCTGCGTTGGCACCAAAACAAAGTAGTCTTTATCTTTTTCAGCGCACTGCAGTGCAAATATTTTATTTTTCTCCAAATGTTGACTGCTACAAGAGCATCGGACCACAATAAATTTAGAATCATCGCAATTTTGGCTTGTTCGACAATTTTTACCATCGTGAAATGCTTTAGAAGAATCAACTTTTTCATTTACGATACCTTTTAAATGGCCTTGTATATCCAATATGGACTCATTGCCTGATTTTATGCTGAAACATTTACTCAACGCCACGTTGTTATCAGCTGGGTGTGCTCCGTTATCTTTTACTTCTATGTTGAGGTGTAAGTTGAAAATGCATTCTTTTGTTTGTGCTTGTTGTAGGGTTCCATTTGTTGAAATGCAGCTCTCTTGTGTAGCTTGTGTAGCTGTATCGTGTAAAGAGATAGTCAGATCAGTTTGCTTATCATCTCCCTTGGGACGAGTATCAAGTTTACCAACATTTAAATTGCATAAGTTGGGATCAATTTTTTGAACAAATTCGTTTTTTGTAATTTCTTTGTCGACCTCCACTATCAAGGACATCGTTTCACTAAGTGGATTCTTATATACGTTATTGTTTTCAGAAAATGTCGGTTTGTTTGGCGATACTTTGATATTTTCATTATTAGTTTCACCTTTCTCTATTATAATCTCTAGAATCTGATTATTTGGCTTATCAACTGTAACTATATTTTCTTTATCATTTGGAACCTTATTTGTTGATGCCGATGAATCTGTATCTAGAATTGCATCTATGATTGGCGTTTCACTAGGTGTTAGACCTTGTTTTATGACCGATTTGTTGATAGCTCCTAAATTTTTAATAAGAGAACAGTCTCTCATTGTCGACGAATCTGACAGTTTTCCTGTGTTGTTACTCTTCCTTAAGATAGCCTTTGTGCTCAAGAGTTTTCTTTTGTCAATAGGATCACTCGACAGATTTGGACTCCTGCTGGCTGGTTTCGTCGCCGTCGCTGATTTATATTTCGTTGTAGAGCTGGGCTTACAGCATTTTCCAGTTTCGCTCTGAAACATTCAACTACCTCAATTGTATCTCGGTTAGCCTTACCTTAATATGTTTACTTACTGCTGATATTGAATTCTGTTTCGGCGATTTTGCAGCAGCTGTTATCTCTATGTTGCCGCTGACGTGAATTTTTTCTGCAATTTGAAACGTACGCAGCTAAAAAATCTCGTGGCCAAGCGATATTGTAAGCTACCATGAAGACATGGGTACTGGGTTCGATTCTCGGTCTAAATAGAATTTATATATTTTTTTCTATCTTTGGAAGTGCTGGATGCGGCGAATGTCTTATAATATCTTACGCATGAGAGATAAATGCTGAATCTTATTTGATCGGCTTGGCCAGAATGATACCACGATCCGTTATACCAATGTGAAACAACACTTGCACTGTGTTTTGTTAGTGCGGATATCGGAAGCGTATGGAGTAAAACTGCTTAACCTAGGATTATGGCGCGTTATTTCTTGGACGGCGGTAATCTCGTACCATCAAGACTGCGTTGCAATATAATAAAAAATAATAATTTATAAATAAAAATGCTTGAAAACACTACAATACCTTGCAAAGAGTTTACCACACCACTCAACCTTTTTTCTTGTCGTTTTTCCCAAGATCTATAATTCGAATTAACTTATTGAATGATAGATTTCTTTCTATGGGCTACAATTGTAACTTAATAGAGATAATTGCTTGGTTTTCGTGAAGAATTCGTTCTCAATACTGCTTGATAGAATAAAGTCACACCTAATAAGTTAATTGAAGATTTATAAACACCTTGAGGCTTTCAGCAGATATTTATCATATCCAGACTGAATAAAAGCGTCCGGTGGTTTGACAGCGACGTACGCGGCTTCATTACTAAGTTCCAAAGGCGAAACCACTTTTCTACCTTCTATGGTGTAAAGTTCTATCTTTGAATGTCTATAAATACAATAAAATATCATTTTATTATGATATAACGGGTTAAGAAGCAGGCGGATCTTCTAGGTAAGGGATATTCGCCGCCCATGGACAACCGGACATTAATTAACGCTTTGCGTTCCGGATCTTTACGCCACTTGAACAGTAAAATTTCAAGGGCCTCGGAGCGTCACCCAATCAGTGAGACACAGTACAAGTACTGTTTCACTCTGAGTTTTCTGTAAGTCCGTGTTTTCACTTAGGGCTACCTATATTATTATTTAGAATAAACAAACAACGCTATGTATATTTTGAAGAGCACCTAAAATAAGCAGGGATAAAAGTTGAGAGGATTTAGGTATTATAGTGCTTTATAAGCAGTAAGTGTTGTATAGCGCAATCACGACCGGGCTCAGGTGCCGGCTCAGAGTCATTATCGTCATCATCATTTCAGCCGTAAGACGTCCAACGCTTGACATAGGCCGTAGCTGACCATGCGCGGCGGTGATCTTTGACCATAATAAACTGTATGCACTATTGTATAACACTAAGTAAGGCTTGTACGTAAAAGGAGCGTATATATAAGCAACTCACAAGGAGCCATATTGGGAATGTGCGAGGAAGCTAATTGTGGATTCCCAGAATTTCAAGTCATCTGAACACAGGTGATACTTCCTCGGTGGTGAGTATTTTTGCCCGTTTGCGAAGATAAATATATCCATTGCAGTCCAATCTCTCAGTGCATCTGGCGCTCTTGCTTCCACCATTCTTTCGACATGCATATGCGGTCCAGCATTCAAAGAAAAATCTCACGTTTTATACGAGAATTTCAAAGTATTCACATTTAAAGTAAAATTTTATCGATCCAAAATGCGGTTAGAAGTTGCTTGTTGTCAAAATGCGTGCAATGTGGCAGCTCCACTGACAATTGACTTGTTTGTGCGCGGTTGTCTATTTCCGTTCGTCTTTACTCTATTTCCGTTACTTAGTGACGCAGCTTGACTTGAACAATGTCAAATGCTGCGTCACTTTGCCGCCAATGTGCATTTGTTGTGGCAATGTCCAAGATAGTGTGATCGAGCATTGAGGAGTGAAACTGCTTACTTATTTACTTTACTCTAGCAGTTTTACTGATTAATTCTTGAGTAAATTAAGTAAGAAAAGTTAGGGTGAAGTTGCATTAAAATAGCTTATAACAAATATAGCTTATCAACAATATAATAATATTCATTACATTAATATTTTGTTTACATTTAAAAATATTTGTTAAATTACCTTTTTTACAATATTTCATAAGAACTCACAAACAAATAGGAAATAAGAGAAGTATCGAAATGTGCTAATGCGTTGTGGAATGATGTATTCAACTGTAAGAGGCTTTTCTGAAGAAATTAGCGAACGGGGAGTGTGACCCCACCTGTATTTCCCAACTGTATTTTGTAACACCCTCTATTGCAGGTCAACGGTCGCCGCACCCGACGCGCTCTGCATCAAATATCGCAGCGCACCCACTGCGCCTTCTTCACATTCGCAAGTGTCGCAAGTAAACGGTTCTTGTATTTAAGGTATTTCAATTTAGGTTTTTCGTTGTGACCTGAAATGCGAAGAAACGAAAAAGCAGTTAAAGGAGCTAAACATACTATGTCTACATACACCTATAGGGTTTAGTTACGAGAGAATGAGCTAGAACGCATTATACAGTGTTTCTTAATGTGATCTTCATTTTTTTAAATAAAAACAGGAGGGAAACTAGCAGGAACCTCTCGTAGGTTAAGCGGTTCACTGCTTAAAAACACCTTCACACCAGCTCAGGTTGAGATGTGTTGCTGACCTATAAAGTTTTTTTTCTTGTCCCTACCACTGCTGAAGTACTGCAGCGGAGTAGGGATAGCATGTGCTTATTTATATCTAACACTTCATAGTGAGATTAAGTTTCACTTCTTACGAGTACTATAGGTACAAGGTACATGCTCTGGTGTATGTGAGGCGAATAACATATCGTTCACGTCAGATTTCATCAATATCGGTCCATTTGTATTGTATCTATTGTCATAGATCTATTGACACATACAAAAAATCATACCTATCTCTTTGTAAAAGGCTGAAGTAAATACAGCTACCTAATGTTTTTTATTATACTGAAGTTTAATAAAAAACATTTGCAAATAATTGAATCAGCATTGAATTTGTGTCAAATATTGACGATAGTTTCGACAGCTAACCACTGCCGTGCTTTTATTGTTTGTGTTTATTGAGTCTGACCGTACAGTCTGATAATGCAACTATCCATTTTCAGTTACAAGCGATAGTCGAACAGATTCGTTGAGCATTACATTGGCTGTCGCCCATTTAATGAATAAGTTTAATTTGTATTAATTATTAAAAAGCATTGGCGCCTTTTCGCCTCACATCAATCAAAACGCCACCAAAGTATCAATTGCTTCTGTAATAGGACAGCCGCGAATCACGTTGTTTGGGATCGGCGTAAGGCACGTATTGGCACGTTGGAGAGCATTTGCCACGGCGATGTTCTCGTGTTCGTTTCACTTTTCTCTCCGTTTTAGACTGCGCTCGATTTCTACGTTGCTTTCGCTATTTGTAAATCGCGGAGCGCCTTATAAGACCGATCCCAGTAAGGACGCTCACTTCAGCTGCACCCACAGCTTATGACTCCCGTGTCAAAGCAAAACTTATTCAAATAAGCAACGTCGCTTTTCAATGAGACCTTTTATTTTTGCATTGTTAAGTTCAACAACATGACGAGTTCGATTCCTTCATTTCAAATATATTATTTAACATAACATTGTTGACGTCTGCTTGTACACTCATTTAAAATAAAAATTATATTTCTCTTTTGTTGTCCTTCAGCCCGGTTTGTATTTTCATTTTGTCCAAAAGATAAGTGTATAAGCTCAGCCTAAATAAAGACCACTGGTGACTGATGTAATCAATCTAAATATACCCGTGGACTGCTGTACACGGACGAAGCATGCTCACATACTGATTGGCCCGCTGTCTGAAGTCATACCACGGGCTGATCGAATACCAGAGTGAAACAGTACCTGTACTGTGTTTCCCTGAGTGAGTTAGGATATCGGGAGTCCGTGAAATTGTACCGTTGAATGGCGTAAACAAAGGCAACATGGCAAGCGGATTGACCATTGACCGGAGGAGACCATACAGCAGATCTGCTCAACGGAGTAGGTCGATTAGTCTTAGTTAAGAAGATATGTCTTCTACACCAATCTCTGTAACAGTTAAAAGAACGTGAAATAATGTTTACAACGTGTCACAACACGTCAAGGAAATATCTTTAAAGCAAAGCTTAATATATATAATACCTAACAATGGCTAAATATCTGTAAGGAGGAACACTTCCTAAAAATAAGGAAAAGTATATACCTTATAATATTCCCCAAACAAGCAGCCCTTACAGTGAACATAGCTACATGCGCTATAAAAAGAGAGCAGTTCCTGGTTTAATAATAGAAGATAATTTTAGCTCGAACGAAACAAATAAAAAACAAAGGATCGTGTAAAAAGTGCGGCACGAGATTCATTGTGGTCGGAGCACGCGACGCGTTGCCTTCCACGCAGACGCAACCGCTTCCATTTGCCTTTGGAAATAGCCACTACTAATAAAGACATGTTTGAAGACTTTAATGTGTTTCTATGTTCCCATAGTAATAAAATCAATGACGGACGATATGTTATACATTTTAAATCCGCAACTTAAATTTATGTTCTTATGTTCCTTGTATTTAAAATATTAAACGATTTTTATGGTACTTGATAGGAATGAAAACGAAATCCTCAAGAGTATTGAAATGAAGCAAACAGACAAATAGTACATCATAAATATATATCGAATAAACAATCTACAGTCAACGATCCACCTTTATTTGTGTTGCTGGCTTTTTAACATGGACCTGCGGTGTGAGGGATTCACTGAGCGCAACATGTTGCGCAATGACAAGTATTCTATAAGCCCGTGCTATCACTCCAGACGTGGCTCTCTCATGATGGAAATAGTGTTATGACACCCGCCCAGCCTTCATAAAGCAAAAATGAAATAGCTTTGAAATTCTTTCAGGCCGCGTATTTAACTCTTAACTCTAAAATATAGCTTGGAAATGACTACTAAACAAACGAAACTGCTCTGCGCTGATGTAATCACAAGGAAGGAACATAGCATAAAGGTATTTATACTGTAATAACATCGTTGAATTGAATCATTTCGATATTTTTAGACAAGCAATTATATTATCACTTGCTAACGTCGAGAATCGGTCTCAAAGGATTATGTAAGTCATACAAGATTGGGCACGCTGGAACTCAAGTCTTTATGACTCAAAGTTAGATTGGTGTACCTATCGAAGTGAAAAATCTTTATTTCAAATAGGACTAGGAAACACTGGCTATTCGCCGATACGCTCAGATCAGGCCTTTGGTACGTAAACATTAGAAATTCACTATTCACGTCCGAACATGTAGCGATAGCATCGCTCGACAACTTTTCTACTTAATTGTAGGTGCAACCTTTAATGTCATTAAATACTTATTCAATTACATATCGAAGAATATGCAAATGGAATTCAGTGTTTTCAATGAAATAAAGGAGCAATTGCGTTTCTCTGTATAATAAAAAACTACATTTAAAGCCCTTACTTCTCTTTTCATAAATTAACAATTATGTGTACTATATCAATTGATCATTCCTAAAATAGTTCATTTCTAATAAAGCAATGTAATGACATCTTGTTTAGTGTTGACATTTAGGCTTTGTCTATGCTAGATAAAGAAAACAGTCTTATTTTATTCGGTAAACCGACTATCCGCTTCAAAAAGTACTTTTAAATTTGGCATTTTCCTAAGAGGAGCGCGTTGAAAGAGACTAACTCTTGGGCTGCGTAGAAAATGACAATGTAATGACGTAAGGCACTCGTAGGTAAGAGCGTATATCATGAATGCGACTAGACTTGTTCCAGTAATTGTAGTATTATCAGGTGCCAAGCGCCAGGAGATCGCGATTCAGGAGTGGCCGGCGAAGCGACGCAACAGCTAATGTAAACAGTGTTTATTAATTTATTTCCGTAAGCTTGCTTTGACAAACGCAAATATAGGAAATTCGCACTTTGTGCTACACAAATGAAAAATTAGCGGTTGAAGCCCTCTAAACGAAACAGAAACGAAATGTTGCTATGCCTTTATCGTATCGCCAGCAGCGCTACGCTTAGATAAAACTGTACAATCCAAATTAATTATCTAACGTCGAGATATCTACATTGTTTGGTTGAGATGAGTCTTAGATCGGAGCGTGAGGCTACTGCCGGAGTTGTATCGAGTGTGTCGGCGCGAGGGCTCGCGGGGCGCGGGCCGGGGCC
>DWCF01000041.1:0-80361 GCA_018230265.1 Delias oraia | reverse complement strand
AAAAAAATTAGTATAAACTTAATTTATAAAAATAGGTTTATAACAGAAAAAGTTTTATTAAATTTAATTATATCGATATGAAGGTCGCGGGCAACAGCTGGACCCAGATCGCTCAAGATCGTAATAGGTGGGCGTCATTGGGGGAGGTCTATGTCCAGCAGTAGACTTGATAGGCTGATGATGATGATACTTTATTTTAACGTATTTTTTAAAAAAATCATAAAATTTATTTACAGAAGTTGTATTAAGTTTAAAGTTTTGGCTGGTTATTGTATTAATGGTCATATAATTCATAACAGGAAGTGCGTCAATTTACAAATTTAGATTCCAAAATGTAACTGTCAAGTTTTAGGACTGACCCTTTGACCCCTGATCCTTTGCTGACTTTGTTAATTATAAATTATTGAGGGAAAAGTTACATACATCCATACAATCAAAAATTAACTTATGTCGTTACATAATGAAATCATACTAAAAGTAACTAGTCCTGCTTCCTAAAAGTATCATACTAAGTACACTGTAGGTACTAACTGGTTCAATCTAAAAGGAATAAGGTAGCTAAAGCCTGCATTTCAAACATTTGAAACTCTAAGATCCCCACCTTTTTATTCAGACCACGTTCACTGAAGATATTACTAATGGTCTTCTATTTGAACAACGAATGCACTGTTTACTTTTGCTTTTGAAGGCTCATTTAAGCTTCCATTTTTAAGTACAAGTTTTTCCATGTACAAGTACTTATTCGTATTTCAACCAATCTGTAGATTTGTATAAAATACTTTTGATTTGTAATTTCGTGTTAAGACGCGTGTCAGCTAAGGCTGATGCGGTGAAAACGGATGAACGTGCTTTTACTACAATGACAATGGCAAAAGAGTGTTTTTTTTAATTGATTAATTGTGGCTTGGCAACAAGTTCTTTAGCCAAAATGTGTAGTTTGTTTACTTGTTGCCAAATGCTAAGTCAAATTTAAGATGATCATTTTTACAGATCAAATCCACTCATTCGATTATGATTTTCATAGATCTTGTAGTTTGATTGATGCATGCTATATTGTTTTATTAAAAAACATAAGTTACGGATTTGTATCTGTCAAAAATATCATCCTATATTTGATAAAGTATAATAATACCGAAACAACGCATCTATATTTTATAGACTCTTCATACGAATAGGGCATTTTTATTACTTTTTGTTTTCAACCATTGTACAATTGCAATATTTTTTGTGTAATTTGACAAAACGTAAAAATTTGCGAATAGTAACAAACCAGAAACAACATCTTGAATTCATAATTTATTATTTATAATTAACATTAAAAAGTCTAAACAATGTCAGTTTATAGTCATATATTACATTTTTCCATTGTTAGATATTACAAGTTAAATGAATACACAAAATATTAATAGTAGCAAGATCTTAAATAAGCAGGATTATCGAATTTGTCAGACAGCTAGCGAATTACGTAGACAACCTGACACTACTGCCTGTTACTACAATATTTTTTTAATATTACATATGTTTTATTTTCTAGGAATAAACATATTGTCTAGTGAACAAATAAGCCAACCTTCGGACTTCGGTATCAGAGAATTCGATCGATCCCATTTATTAATTATCTTTCTATTTATCAAATATTTGTTAAATAGACTTCAAAAAATCCAACCGATAGAAAAAGAAAGTTATAATTGAGATCACAAAAAACGTGTCACGTGATGTATATATTGTAAGTGCTATATTTTACATACTTAACTTGTAGGACTTAATATTATTAATAATATTACTTCCTACAGAGCTATTCCGATATTATCATAGTCGTCTGGGAATAAAGTTACTAATCAGTAAGTTTATTCTCTGCCGACCACAATCAACATGGTTGTCACTCCATGATTCATCTTCATAACAGGCTGTTATAATCTGGAGGTCCCTTCAGCAATAAACTCTCAGAGAATTGTTCTATGACATTAAAAAGTTTAAAAAGCGGTTTAAAAAGTTTACCATGAAACGAGAGGTATCGGGTTCGAATCCTGGTCCGGACTATAATAAATTGTTAAATTTGTTTGGTCTATGAAAGGACTTGACACTGCCACTGTCGGGTGAGTGTCTTAATATCGTCGCACCCGTGAGAGAGCTACGCTAAAGCACATGCTGACGCACTGATTGGTCCAGCTCGTAGAGAGATACTATAGGCTCACAGAATACTCAGCGTGAAATGGTAGTTATAGTTGAAACGGTGCTTCTACTGTGTTTCGCTGACTGAATGAGGATAGCGGAAGTCCTTAAACTGCCGCTTAAGCGGCGTTAAAAGCAACACAACTAATGCGCGGTTGTCCATGGCAGCGGTGATCTTACCATTTAGAAGAACCACTTGCTCCATTGTCCGCTACACGATGAAAAACAAATTGTAATTTTCAAGTAATAGACAAAATAAAAAAAATCAATATTGATTAAGTAGTCTTTTATAAGTCAACATTGTAAAAAGCACTTTATTTCAAAAATGTTATTTAAATAAAAAGATATTCGTTTTTGAAACAAAAATACAGATTTTATAAATATCACACGTCAGATACATCGATGAAATAAAAACGTCTGCATAAACCTGAAGAGGCTGCGAAGCATAGAACCTTGGAAGTACGCCAGCTGCATGTATACAGTTGCAGTTGAAGATTTGATGTTTTTAATACTAGCCTGGTTACGACAATTGATTGAGTACCTAACATATCGTGAGATTTTAATGCATTTGAGTCTTTTAAATAATATTCAATTTTGAGTAATTATCGAAGGATCTGTGAAACAAATTAAAGGTGTGTACTAATCATCATCATCATCATTTCAGCCAGAGGACGTCCACTGCTAGATATAAGCCTCTCCTTCGGACGTCGTCTGTCTACCTTGTGGGTGGACGTCCTACGCTGCGCTTGCTGATCCGTATTAATTGTGTACCAATATCGAAGTTTTATTTGTCGTGAATAAACTTTAGTTCGTCCGAAATAATTAAATTATTTTTAGGGTTGCAAGAGACGAATGAGGTAGAAATAAAATTAGCTATAGTTTCATTTTCATTACAAAAAAATTTCATTACAAAATAGTAAAAAATAAAAGCTAATATTATCATTTATTGCAGAATATTAATTTATATGTTACATGTTACATGATTGAGAGCCTCATAATAATAAATTAAATAAAAATATTTTAAGCAATTAAATTGTACTTTAAACAAAATAAGATGTTTTAAAAAATAGTTATGTATTTTAGATATTATGTGTCCATAATTATTAATATGTATCTTATTCAAAATAATGTCATCGTAAAAGGTACTTCCAAAATGTGACATAAGCGTGGGTACAAACATTTGAAAAGTTTTGGAATTGCTAAACTGTCTACACGGTAACTGTTACCGAACAGTCAGCGATGTATTATTCAGGGCAACTGCAAACAACTCAGCTAGCCCTTCTACGTATTTTATATTGAGTTTATACTAGTTGAGCATTTCGTTCAATGAAATATTGATGAGACTTGAATTAGAGAGAAGTAAAATATCTAATAAAACGCCTCATATTTAGCCTTAAAAATAAAATATTTACAAACTACAAAGAGACATAAAAAATTTAAATTATCTATTTTGAAAAAGAAAGTGATAATTAATTAAACTATTGATATTGACATTGTATATTTTATGAAATACTTATGTGGGTGGCCTGTTTGCAATAGAAATATGATCAAAAAAAAGCATTTCATAAATATATTCTTACTAAAGACAAATGGTTGCCAAAGGAATATAAGTTTTTTAAATATATTTAAAGAAAACTATTGGAAAAGTTTTAAATAAAACAAAACATTATTATAATAAATGTATATTGTAAGTTAGATTATTAACTATTAATAGAATACATATCGTATCAATTTGTTTGATAAACGAGGTTTTACTATAATATTAAAAGTCAAATTATTAATCTAACACAGCCAAATAGTTAATTATGGCGTGAAATTTTTAAATGGCTTAGAAATACTGGCTCAAATATCGTATAGCTTAAAGTTAAGATAATCTACGACACTTAAACATACAAATTATATCGAAAACTGCGCTCATATCGGTGATTTTTTAACGAAATTCTCTTGGTTTAAGCAGTTACCATATCTTCTTAGATATTTTACCTTCGGTGTTTACGAAGAACCCTAAAAGCCTTAATAAAATAACTGTAATCGGCTTAGGAAGAGGTTTATTGTGTTTAATTAAGTACCACTTCGTGAGAAATAATGTTAGCAAGAGCCTCTTGTCCAACGAAGACTGAATATTCTTAGTTTCTCAAATCGATGATCTTATGAAATGTTATTATGTATCCTTTTTCACATATCGGTAGGTATATTAAATCAATAATGTTTTATAAGTAAGAGAATTAAATACCTTAGAGCTTATTTATAATATACAGTTTATTATAACCTTAAATTTATATTAAAAATAATTATTTAATCTAAGCGCCGAGTTTGAAGACTCATTAACAGACATAATCTAAAACAGGATTAATTCGCAAATAGGCTTTTAAGAAGTCATCAAACATGACCTCGATCTAATTATTAACTCGATATAAAATTCACAGCCTTTTTGGCTCAGATGAATACATTATGTATGAACTAACAAACCTTACCTATATTGAATACAATATTAAATTTTTAATTAATACTACATACTAGAGAAAAACAAATAAAAAACTTTAATGATAACGGAATTAAAGATTTTATTCCATGATTCATTACTAATTACTTGATAATCTTATTTGATTTATATGAAGTATGGCGTACATTATAAAACGATACCAGAAACAATTTCATAGCTCATCTTCCAATACGTATCTGACTGTCTTATGTTTTCACGATTGCACACATTTAAAGAAAATTTTTGAAAATATTAAACAATTAACAAATAGGTATTTCCGGTGACTTATTACAATATGTAAATCATCATTATGGTATTAAACGCAGGTTTTGTGGTATTAACGAAATAAGGTGTAGTAAAGAATGAATAATATAGAATGTAGCTTTAAGAATCTCCACTGTCAACTGGAAGAAACTGCTGCTGAGCTACAGATGATAGAACCATGTCAATTGGCTTAGTGTCATCGTAAAGTGACGGAGCTTCGCACAGAATAGCAAATGTGCCTACAATTGATGCGATCGTAAAGATCCACAGAAACAGTCTGTCTAGCACCATCGCCACGAAGCCCCAATCTTGATCTTCCTAAGAATAAGGATAAGAAAAAAGTTAAAAGTAATTTCTGTATAATAAATATACAGGATATTATTTTACATAAATTTAAATTAATTTTTATTTCCTCTATGTATTCAGTGTTTTTCATATTCTATATATTTAATTATTAGAATTTTAATAAATAATTCATAAGAATGTTCATTTTTGCATTTAGGCAAATTTACAGTGTTGTCACTAGTTTTTGCCAGTTTCACATACCGCATTAAACTCGTCTTGACGTTGCATGTGATGCTGAATAAACATGACGTTGTGAATTGCCTTCTCGAGTTCAAATGGATACTTTTTTCGTGGCGTGATGTCACTCAGGGAATCATCGAGACCAGACATGACGGATGGAAGACCGTTGTACCCTGCACCAAGGCTCCCCAATGCACCCACCAGACCGCTGAACCTAGAAGATATTTTAGTTGGTTTAGTGTTAACAAAAGAATAAAAAGAAAAGCGATATTTGCGAGAAATAAGCGAATGTTTTTTTTGTGTTTAATAGCCTAAATGACGAATTTTGTATATGAATAATTTTGAGAGCCTCGTAGTTTAAAGGTTTTAAAAGTGTACCATGAAGCGGGAGGTATCGAGTTCGAATCCCGATCCGGATAATTATAATTTATTCGGTCTCTGAAAGGGCTTGACAATGACCGAGCGAGTGTCTTAATACCGCCTCACCCGTGGGAGAGCCATACTGAAGCATATGTTGATATTAGAAATATAGATTTAACTTATTTGTATACTATCAGCACCTTGGCTAGTATTTTTTAAGCATTTAATACTTAAACTCTAAATATAAAAATAACGCCTGTTATGAAAATATTAGCATTTTATTTCAAATTTACCCATTTGTAATGTAATTGGGTCTTATCACGTATGAATTATGTCACACTAGAAATTTATTGTATATTGAAATAGTTGTATTTTATTTAAATATAAAAAAATTGAATTTAATTATTAGTAAATAGATTGTATTAAACCAATAAAATAATAACAAGATTTTATGCATTTTTCAAAAGCGGTCCAAGAAATCGATCTACGTTTACAGTTCTGTTACATACCTGTTTGTAGCAGTTGTTGAATGAAGACCATTGCATCCACCCGGTAAATGGTGACGTAACGAATCTGGACTAGAAGCGTTTGAATGATTCCTCTCAGCAGCAGCCAATGCATCTTTGAACTTATTCTGGTTCTTTCCGCGCCCTAAAATCTTTTGGGCTGCCAAATCTCTTAATAAATCCTTCGGCACACGCATTAGAAGTAATTTTGGTAACATTGTTATGAAGAAAGTCCTAACCCAAGGTGCCATTTCATGAGTGCTAGGTTTTCGGTAGTGCACATTCAGTATTATTATAGTAATAACTACTGAAAGACCTACTAATAACATTGTGAATAATAAATACTTTCCCAAAAGTGGTAAAGCCAGTGAGGTTGATGGTATGATCTCTGATATCAGCAAAAAGAACATGGTTTGTGAGAGAAGGATGGATATACTTAAAGCAATCTTTTCGCCAGAGTCAGCTGGTAAGTAAAAGACAAGGACAGATAGATATGAAATGCCTACACAGGGTACGATAAGATTAACCGTGTAAAATAAAGTTTTTCTTCGCAGCGTTATGTTGAAGAATATGTCTGAAAAAAAAGACTAACTTAATTGGCACCTCTTTGTGTTAAAGTAAATATGGCTAATCATTATGAAATCAGGATGTTCAGATTAGGTCAGGGTGAGGTCACATAAGGATAACCGACATATTCAATCAGATTTAGTATAGTTCTTTTGTAGTAGTTCAAAAGCGGTCAAAGAAAGTTGTCGATATATTTACTATAGTGAATTAGTTTAATGCTATTGTTTTGAAGTGAATATATGGCTTTCGCTGAGCTGGTTCCGCAATAAAATACCAAAAGCCCATTCAAGAACTATTAAAAAAAGAGCACCTTTTATGCGATCTCGAAAGGTTATTTACTATCGATTTATGGTTTTCTTTAAGCTAAAACAACCGACATTCATCAGCCCGCTATCAGTATTCACGCGGTGCGCGAGTTAAGTGCTCTTTGAGGGTATTAGCAAAACAAGGGTTACCTGCTCAAGCTACGGTTATTTACGTTAGATAAGAGTTGTCGACGCAATTTACACCCGAGATTAGCTGTTTGGATTTTTAGAAGATTAAAGACACAATCTTGATGTCCCTCAAATAAATTTGTTAGTAATAACATAAGTAGAACAAGTTATTGTAATGGCTTTTATTTACGCGAAAATCACACATTCAAAGGAAATGTTAAGGCGCGTATATTTTCACAAATTTTACACATGTTAAAATTAGTACGCGGATAGTCGACAGCAAGTAGGATACTTTTGTACGGTCGGCTAATTTGTTAGAGTGGGTTTGTAATATTGTGATTAATTTTATTAAATAGAAATGTGTTTTTTTATTAAATTTCATTCTCGATTAGTGATCTGATAAATCAAATTAATATAATTGAACAATAAATTCGTAATGAGTATAATTATAAGTATACCTGGATAGGGTTCCTGGCAGCAGGGATAATACCGTTCATGCCTTTCGGCTGGCACGCCAAGGATATCCCATTCCACCGAAGGATAATATTCCCGTAAATCGATACCAACCTCCACCATATCCCCTTTCTTTTGGTTTATATGCTTCAAATCAATCTGAAACAACATTTTTAAGACCTTTGTGTCTTTCAATCCAAAATCCTTTTTTGGTTTGGTGAGTTAGTAATCATTGTGAATATCACTATACATGTTTATTTAATTATAACACATATTAATTTCCTCTTGTATTTCATTATCTAATTATAATAATCATATTCAAAGAGTAAGCATTATTATTAATTATTAAAAAATACGTTAACTGTTTTCTGATTCAACAAAAGCGATATTTTGCAATTATATATGTAAAAGATAGATTTGGCTTGTAGTCAATTGGAACAACAGTTACTAAAACACAACTGAGTTTCTTTGCAATAAAAGAAACGACATTTAATTTTTCCAATTACCACGTCGTTCCTAAATCACAATTTTTACAATCTCTTTTCACCACAGAGTACCATACCATAATATAAGAATAATACGGATATATAATATAAGAAAATTATATTTTTCTTTACAATTTTATTATATTTATTTTATTTTATTTTTTATTATATAAATATATAATATATATATATGCAATTCTAATTAATTATTTGGTTTATAGTTGATTTTCTTTCTTCATGTACAACCGTATTCATACTTAAACCTTATGTATCCATATACCATTCATAACGTAAGAAATATTATATTTAAATACGAATATTTGCTGTACATAGTATATTAATTATATGTATAAGATAGAAAATATTTTGTAAGATTTTTCATTTATATGCAAAAGAAACTATTGATTCCGATTTATTTCTATGTAAATTTCTTAAGAAGATAAATTTTAAGCTCAGATTTAGCAGTTATTTTATCAGATATTAATAGTTTTGAAATTTTAGTACATTAATAACTATTAATGGTCCCTTATTAATCATTGCACCGTTTATTAAATCAAGGGATCTTAAACCATTTAATATTATTTAGTAGTCGGATTAAAATGAAGAAAATTAAAGAAAATATAACACTACACAAAAGCGATACCTGATCACCATCGTAACTCCAAGATCCAAACTTCAAAAAGCAGGTCTGTTGATCAAAAGGGAAGTATCGCACGTCGATTTCACAGGATGATTTGAAGATGGCTGGCGGTGTCCATAATACTTTTCCAGTATGATGGAGCACAGCTTTCGTCATGGTTGTCACTACATATTCCCCATCAGCGCTGATTTTAAATGAAGGCAGTTATAAGAATAATTACAAAATAATATATACTATAGAAAATATCTTAAATTAAATTGATTAATTCTTTGTCGACCTCTTGCTCGCGTAAAAACAGGCTTAAATCAGTTCCAAGTGCAAACTTAGAACCTTACTTTTCATGAAGAAGTAATTCTGCATGAAAATTAATTTAGCAAATATCTGTTAACAAACATTAATATATCGCGGTTATTACTATTAAAATTAGAAAGTATCTTGTTTGCTACTCAAACTTTCTTAATCAAATTATTTCATCGATGTTAACCAATTTCATTAGAGGCGGAAATAGGAATTTCCAAGTTTAATAGTAAAGTTACAAGATTAACATTGATACCTTATATAATTATTATACACTTTCTACTTTGTAATAATGAGCTTTACAAGGATAAAACCTATCCGGTAAATTAGATTTATATTCAGTGTCAAATTATTCGCATTAAATACGCTTACTATACCGAAAATGTGACGTCATTAAGCTGTAACAAAATATGGCGTCACGCACGTAAAGTTAATTGATAATATCGACAAGAAACGTTGGGAAATGATACATCATGTTGTGTCAGAACAGACCAGAAGACTATTAATCATAATGTAGAATGGAATGGAAGACGCATGTGCGACCAATCTTACGCTCTGGTTGCTTGAGTTACACAGACTATAAGAGGTAGCGTGGATATCATGTAACTAAAAGACGATTACTTCCATGTTGTGGCTTGTATCAATGACGTATAGAAACGTTATCAATATTTATGTTATATCATTAATGACAGCTGTTAATGACAGTTGTCAGGACTTATAAACTACATATTTTTCCTCCTCTATATTCAGACCCTCGTAGCTTAATGGTTTTAATAGTGTATCACGAAGCGAGAGGTGTCGTGTGAAAATCCAGCTCCGGACAGTTATAATTTAATTTATAATTTATTCGGTATCTGGAAGGGCTTGACAGTGACGGGCGAGTGTCATAATGTCGCATCCGTGGGAGAGCTATATTGAAGCATATACGCACTAATTAGGCCAGCTCGTCTGAAGTGATACCACGGGCTCACAAAATATTCAGCTTGAAAACCGTCAACGCAACCAATGTACGGGCTGTGGCGCGGACAAAAAGACGGTAATTTGCCATATCAGGTTAGTTGAACCTATATTAGTTGTAGTATATTCTAAAAGACTGTTTTATTTTTAAACCATATATAACTCCAATTTTTCAATTCAGTCGCCCCATCCCATAACTTATAGCGGAATCGGCCACGTCCATGCGTTCGGTCTTTACGTGTGAGTTGGTTTCTGATGAGAATGAAGGAATAGTGACAGAAGACGTTCACTATGATGTATTATGACTATAATAACTTTCAGTAAAACTGAAAATAATATTATATGATACATTTTTTGATTTCATAATCGCCAATTACAAACTTTTACCAGTTCTATGGACTCTCTTTTAAAAAATTAGATAATACTATCCATGTTAGTAATTGTCTTATCAAATTTATCCATCTTGAAGTAAATTTTAATTTCTATAATGCTACTAGGTTAGAATACAATTTGGTAAAGAAAAAAATTTAATTAGAATTTTTATTTTCTGTTTCTGTTTCGACTGTTATTTATATATGAACTAAAAATATAATACAAAGTTTATTTGATTTATTTATTGTATAGCGGACAAAGAATGTTAAAATAAAGACAGTGCAATGTAATAGTAAGAGTAGGATAGACAGTATCTTGTTGCTATCTCTCTCTAATGTAAGCGAGTGTCATGGCAATCTGATTTGTGTAACCGAACGACTGTGTGATCATAAATAAATAGTTTCTTATTAAAATTACGCCTATATTTCATTTCGCTACAGAAGTTAAATTAAAAAAAATATATATATTATTTTATATATAAAAACTTAATCACAATTCCAATGAAAATTTTCAGCCTCTGTTTTAAAACCTTTTCCTTTACGATGTTACTAACAAAATGGAAGTTGGCTACGGAAATGAGTTCGGATCCCCAAGTAATATAAGGAAAATATTTATATCGTAAGGAATTCTTTTCTTAAATATTTACATGGATACGGAATGTATCCCATCGCTTAGAGCGAGACCCACATCAAGAGGGCAGTTGTTGAGGTTTTAAACTTCAATTTTATGAGAATTTTTTTTTTGCCGAAGATTAGAATTTTTATATAGATAGTGTATTGTGGCTATAAATTATTTCAAATATTGATAAATTCTAGTGCAGAATATATACTTTATGAATTATTGCTGCAGTTGATATAGATTATTAAGAACATAAGCCGGTATTAACGCGGGAGAGCCATGCTGAAGCATAAGCTCACGCACTAATTGGGCCGGCTCTTTCGAAGTAATACCACGGGCTCACAGAATACTCAGCTTGAAACGGTACTTGTAATCTGTTTCGCAGAGTGAGTGAGGATATCGTAGGCCTTTAAAAATGCCACGTAAGCGGTGTAAAAAGCCATAAGCATGCGCGGTGGTTCATGGGTGGTGGTGTTCTCTTACCAGATAGCAGACTTACCTGCTCTGTTATCCGCTATAGAATTAAAAAGTATATCCCGCTTTGATTAATTCCTTCCTATATAATCGTTTGTTATTTTACTATTATGAGATTTTATATTGTGTTATCAAGTAAAAAGAACATTTCTTTCTTAAAAATACGTATTGCTCAAAACTAAGTGAAATTACTAGTAAGTTTAATGAAGTTATTCGGCTAAAGTATTTATGAGCTAGTTTAAAGTTTGAGTAAAAATTTTAATATATAAAATGTACCCATTGCCGAAGACAATTAAATACGGTTGTAGCACGCCAGCAAGTATTTATAAGTTATAACAAATGCAAAACATTTTTATTTAAGCATAGTTATGGACTGTGAACGAATTTAAAATTTTACTCATATTAACATAATTTTATAACAGAATTATTCGCAGCTAAAGTGTCTTAGTTTTAAAAATTATCACTCTTATACCATGATGCTGCATTGCGTACGTTCGTGACGTCACTGCTCTGACGTCGCACCATTTAGTATTTATGAATGGAGTACGAACGCGGACCGGGCAAAAATAGCCTCAATAGTAGTATTTTTATGTTACATGTGAAAGCTCAAGTTTAGACGTAAGATATAATAAGAACGGCGCTTTTCATCAGTCTTTGTAGCTATACTACAACTATGATATATTAATTATATAATATTTAATAAAATTAATAGTTTTACCCGTGGGAGAGCTATGCTGAAGCATATTTGGACGCACTAATTGGGCCGGCTTGTCCAAAGTGATACCACGGGCTGACAGAATACTCAGCCTGAAACGGTACTTTTTCTGTGTGTCGCTGAGTGAGTGAGGATATCGGAGACGGCTAAAAATGCCGCATAAGCGGTGTAAAAAGCCGGCAACATAACCAATGAGCTGACTGAGGCGCAATTGTCCATGGGCAGCGGGTTCTCTTACCATATAGGAAACCCACCGTCTCCGTAATCCGCTATAGGAACCATGTAAACACATGTATTGTGTGCCAATAAAGGGGAACAATTGAATAAGTACAAACAGTTGGAAAGCCTTCATGGTGTCACAAAATTTCCAAACATTAGTAGTTTAGGTATATGCGATACCATTTGTTGCGTACGTATTGTTCAAATTTGTAGTGTAGCGATAACGCTGTATTAATACAGTATAGAATAGTTAGTACAATGCAATTTTGGTGGCTAATGTTTTAATGAATGTTCGGCTTTAGAGTTTGGGTTGTTATAAACCAATTAGGAAGTTGTAGGTCCGGGCTTATAGTCTATAGTGCTTTTAATTTATGTATATTAATTAATATATGCATAGAAGAATTAATTTTTCGTTACCTATGTATGTAATAGTATACATTTGGAAAATAGATGTCAGAAATATTAGCAGAAATATCACCAGTTGTTGCTTAAAGAAAACCAATGCCAATGACAGTGTTAATTATGGCAATTTGGTAATAATGAAAAAGTATATTAATATATATATTAATTTTTTTATATATATACTACATAAGGTACATACATAAAGCTACTATAAAAAAATAAGTAATTAATTATGATTTTTTTTTATTATGGATACTATTTATGATTTTTACAGCTTTCATTGATTTATGGTCTTAAAGATACTTTAGAATATGACACATTAGATCACTACGCAGGACATATATTTAGTAAATAATGGGTTTTATCACATTAAATGTTGTTGTGCACGAAATTGGTTTTCAATCTCTTGACATATTCGCTATTTCCACTCAAATGACGTCACAGGCATGAAATAGTATAACATTATGCAACTTACTTATTATAGAGAACGATATCTGGCAGCCAAATGTGCTCGGACGGCACATAAAGCTCCTTCACACCGCCGTATTCCAAAGGGTCCCATTTGAATTTGTGATCTTCCCATTCCTAAAACATTTGCACCCTCATTAAACCCTGTTATGCACGCCATATATTTACTTCAAGTAAGTAGTAAGTCATGATGAACGCTTGGAGTTGGCAGCTGCTGCTTTTTTGCATGTTTAGTATGCGTAATAGGCGCTCTGAGTAATAGTTCGATCAAAGGTTCCCTAAAATATCATTTTGAACCAATTTATATTATTATTTGTAATTAATCTAGATTATGGGGTCCTCTTTCAGTAAGAACAACTCTGTCAACATTTACTTATGTTGGTTTATCGGTTCATAACATGGTACTCACATGTTCCAACCAAACGTTCGTTGTCAGGATTTGGTCCTTTAAATTCTGTAAAAAAATTATGAAATATTAAATTCTCAAAAGTATTCGAACTATAAAAATATTACTATTCACATAATATTAAGAATTAATATTAATATACAGTAATTAAACGTTTGATATGGTATTTTTTAATAAATATATATCTATAATTCGATCTAAGTATTTTGTAGGGACTTAATAAATTTTTTATTCTAACAATTATTAAAGAGTTACTTGTCTGTTTGGACAATTATTAGTTTAATAAATAAAAAATATTCGTCCTATATCGTATGATTATAATATAATTGAAGAAAGCACTATTTTGTTAAATGTTTTAACGTTCCCGTAGCTGTTGTGTCAGAAGTCTAGAACCTAATATAATGTAGGTGAAATAAAGATTACCTACATATTCGTAATATTAAATAAATTCTGCTGAATAATAATTTCTCATTGGTCTTCTTATTGATTACCAAAAACTCATACAAAAATTACGCTGATAAAATTTAACAACAGAAAAAGTAGGTTACTTAACTCGGTCGCTGTCACGATTTTTTGGTTTCCTGTTTCATCGATCTCTATTTGGACCCGTGCCAAAATAACCCGGACCATCAAAATTAATATAAACATGGAAAGATCACCCTACGGCTTAATGTAATTATATTATACGAGGATGCGTGTATCATATAAACAAAAATACGCCTGCATAATTAAATTTCATCAAAGAGATATATGACCTGATTTTTTATAAAATGTAATCCATGTTGCCAATAGTAGGAACAATACGTGTCGAACACATAAAATCACTTTCAACTTTAATACTCACATTATTTCTCGTTAGTACCATTTAAGATTTAACAATTATTTTGAATATTAATTTAATATAGAGTAAAAAATAACTAAACTTCATAGTTGCTTGCAACTTTTTAAAAGTGTAAAAACCATGAAATTTATTCGGTCTCTGGAAGGGCTTAAAGTGGTAGGGCGAGTATCTTAATATTGTCGCACCCGTGGGAGAACCATGTTGACGCACTAATTGTGCCGGCTTGTCCGAATTGATACCACGGACTCACAGAATACTCAGTGTCAAACGGTACTTCTACTGTGTTTCGCAGAGTGAGTGTGGATATCGGAGACTCTTAAAAGTATCATAAAAAGTAAAAATCCAGTAACACAACCTATGCGCGGACTTTGGCGTGGTTGTTCCTGGGCGGCGGTGTTCTCTTACCATTTTAGGAGACCCACTGCTTCGTTGTCCGCTATAGTATAAAAAAATCAGATAAATTTTTACACCTATATTTATAACGCGTCTCCTGTTCCTTTTAATGCGACACAATAATTTGTATGGTTCAATAAATTGTAAGTTTGTAATTTAATAAAGTGGTTATCCATATCAAAATGATTTGACATTAAATACCCCTTTCTACGTCCATACGTGTCTGGAATGAGTGATACATTTTGACCCACAATATTAATGTTCGCTACCACTCGTTTTCCAAGTTTATGATGAGCGACGTTTTTATTTATTGTCTTGTATTTCACTTACAATTATCGCATTTATAGCTTATCTGTTGGTAGTGCATACTACTTTCAATGTGCAGTCTTGAATATTTGATCAGTTTCGTCCATGTTAAAAACGTGATCAGTAAGCCAAACTCAAAAGTAGTTTTATATCCTCACGAATTGGCGTACAGCAGATACATTTGCATTTCACTGATAGTTTTATTCCTAAGCAAGTAGGTGAAGCTTTTTATACTTCTCCGCTCTTTACATTACCTTCATGAACTCGAACATTCATTTCCATGAGATTCAAATCCAAGACCTCAAGCGGAAAACAATTACGATTAGCGTGATGTAATGATTGTTGTGTAGATGTGACCATATAATATATTTTGTATGGGTAATAAGTTACTTTTAATATATGTGAAAAAAAAATTTGTAGGACAATATAAGGCAACTTAACGCAAAATGGCAAGCTGCAAGTATATATTTTTTTGTTATTTTTAATAACATTGTTTAAATAAATAAAATAGGGTCATAGCATTTTATTTATTCAGGTTAATAAGAATAAATATTATATTTTATTCCACGCCGAAACACAACAACAAACCGATATTGTCTAAATAAAGAACTGTCGTTATGAAAACAAACAATTTCCAAGCGGGACCAATCAGTGAAGAGCCAATTGAACTCGACTTAAGATTCGTTACATAAAAGGTTTTAAAGTAAAACGTAGAATATATTTCAAAATTATTATTGAAAAATAAGCACAATGATGTAATTACAAAATATCAACTTCAAGATCGCGAAGATACTAAATATTATTTAAAGTTATAAAAAAAGACCTTGTTAAGTATTAATTCACTACTAGCTAGATAATATTTCATCTTAACTACATAAACATAACCACAATTTGATGGTTACGATTTGATTCATAAATTAACTAACAGATTAATAAATTATTGTTTAAACTTCATTATAAAACAAAAATCACTTTATATTTTATATAAATTTAGTTTTAGTTATACGAAGATAAATTATTTATCGTATATATATGTATATAGTATGTATTTTAAAATATGCGCATATAAGCGCATATGTTTTCCTTTTAATTTTATTCCAGGTTAATGGTAAAGGGAACTAAGATCACAAAATAGTCAACGTGAAATGATAGTCATACTTGTAACGGTGCTTCTACTGTGTCTCGTTAAATGAGTGAGGATAATGCGTGCCCTTCAAAATGCTGCCTAAATGGCATGAAAAGCTGGCAATACAACCAATACGTCCAAAACGTCGTACAAACCCGCCTGCTCCGTTGTCCGCTATATTATAAAAAAGGCGTATCAAAGTAACATATGTAAAATTTATACTACGTTACGGTTTCAAAGTGTGTGTTAGATTAACACAAAGCAGTGAGTAGACCTTTCAAAATTTCTATTACAATTATAATACATAATTCAACATTGAACATTTAAGGGTAAAGTTAAGGTTGAACGTCACAACTTAGAGATTCAGATGGAATGTTAAGTGTTCCGAGAAGAATGTTAACAGAGAGCCCTTACAGGCTGGTTCATTTCAGTGGCGCCTCGTCTTACATATTAAACGTTGTGTACATTCTACTGAAGGTTGCTTTCAGTTTGAGATAGTTCGAAAACCCCTTATAAGATTGATGAGGGTGAATTACGGAAAGCACCTTTCATTATTAAACAGGTACAAATACATATAAATAAAAAAATAATGTCAAAAGCTAAAGTATTAAAAGGTAACAGATATTTTGTTTTACGGATAACATGAAATATTTTAATCAATAAACTTGTTCTAGTTCTAAAATGTCTTGTAGTACATCTTAAATCAACTAATAGACTTAAAGAGGTACTTGGAATTTTTATACCCCAAACAATATTTAAATTATATTTAACAGAATATGTCTGAAAGATTTATATTATGATACTTTGATCTGAATATAAGTAAACGTATACTTAAGATTTGTGCCAGCATTCTAAACAAGTAATTTGTTATTCATTATATTTATCTCAATGTATGAAAATATGATACAATAACTAAGACTTACCAAATCAATTAGCTGCGAGAGACGCAGCCCAAGTTTCACCAAAACGGTGTTGTTATTTTTATCAACCGGTCGAATAAGTCTGTTGTAGTTGCTGAGCAAATCATCGTAGAGCCGCTTTGCATCGGGATTTGCAAAACAAACATCCAACACAAAGAAAAACACAAAGAAGTCTGACTTCATTTTAACATCACTTGCTTACTATGATTTAGAAGTGTAACGGGAATTATAATATACGTTAAAACATTGAGAAATAGTAATACATTTCGCAGAGAAAATTATTATTTTCTCAAAATTGACAGCTCCGCCCAAAGAACGTGCGCGACTACAGCGCCTCCTAGTGGTTGGTTTTGGCATCAATAAATTATTTGTTGCGCAAACTCCGAGCGTTTAATAGGAAGAGAGAACAAGGAACATATTATTATTCAGGTTATTCTAAATTCTGTAATGTTTGGATTTGCGACAACGATAATATATTTTAAATTTATTATCTATTGACAAAATGACATATTGCTTAATAATCTATTTATTTACTTCGAAAATTGCCAAAAGAAGTTTATAAAAACTTTTTTTAAATCTTAGGTTTTTAATATTAATTGATCTAATTTACAATCCTAATTAGATTTATTTTTCACTTTTTTATCACAATTTTAAAACTAATTTTATCTCGGACGTTAGGTTTTGTATAATATATCCTACTGTTCAGTGCATAAAAATAAATTTATTCAAGAATAAAAAAGGTGGTATAACATACAAAATATTTGTTTTCGATCGATGTGTACGCACGCGCGTTACTTTTCCATACAAAACTTTAGTGCGTATAAACTTTCACATGTCTTTAAATAGATGGCGCTTATCGATTCGAGCGTAAGAAAAATATTTAAAATTCTCTGTTAAAATTATTGATTCCAACATTTCAACAAAATAGTCTATCATAATCATCCTCATTTCAGACGTAGGACGTCCACTCCTGAACATAGGACTCACCTTTGGACCTCCATGCATACCAGTCTTCCGGCGTCTACAGCGTCTTCCGGCGACCTTTATAAGGTCGTCAGTCCACCTTCTCGGTGTACGTCCTTCGCTGCGCTTTTTGGTCCGTGGTCCCCACTCTAACACTTTTAGGCCGCAAAAGTAGTCTATATCCATTTCAAAACATTTCTTACCCTTTTATAACGTTGACTCCAGTTGTTCGCATGTTGTCGAAAATCTTGTTATTTGCTTGAATAAATATGAATACGAATTAATAATATGAATTAATAAAACATTTAAACATTGCTGAAGATATCAACATTAGTTAACCATAGTCTATTTTAGAATCTTACTTATTACGTAGTTTTGGCAAGACGTGTTTTACATAAAATATATACTTGTAAATAATATTATATATTATACTATGTACCTACCAAAATATTAAAGAAGTCGGTAATTAATAATACCGAATTGCATATTATTTAGAGTGATGAATTATTAAAAATTAATGAGTTAGTTGGTGTTGGAAGGTGTTTAATACAATAAAATTACAAAACATCATCTGATAGTTCTTCAAGAATGTTATTATTTAGTAAATAAATGACCACTGCCTCTATAAAAGAAACAAGCAGCGCAGGAGTACTTTAGTTCAAGCACTCGGACGTCACGATCATACATAGGGACTTTAAACGTTAAAGCAATATATCACTTATATGTTAAATTATGTGTGTTGTCCCAAAAGATCCGAAGTTGGACTGATTCGTTAAATTACGGTGTCCTACATTGTTTTATATTATACCGGACAACGGAGCAGGTGGGTCTCCTATATGGTTAGAGAACATCACCGCCCATGAAAAACCGCACCACAGTCCGCGCATTGATCGTATTGCCGGCTTTTTACGTCACTTAACCGGCACTTTTAAGGACGTCCATTATACTCCCTCACTCTGCAAAACACAGTACAAGTCCCATTTCACGTTGAGTATTCTGTGAGTCCGTGGTATAACTTCGGACGAACCGTCCCAATTAGTGCTTAAGCATAGGCTTCAGCATGGCTCTACCAAGGTTACGACAGTATTAAGACACTCACCCGCAAACTGTCAAGCCTTTCCAGAGACCGAATAAATTATAAATTTAATTATAATCGTTTCCTCTCGCTTCTACGAGGCTCTCAAAAATGTATATTGTATTTTTTAAATAATTATTAGTTTTTAATTTGTAATAACAATAGTTATTATTTCTTTTTTTAAATTAGAAACCATTCTGATCCATAAGAATAGAATCTCTTATATTTTAAGATGCATAAGATTTTTTAAACATGTCATTCGATACCTACATACTTAATATCTTATATAAATAAGTAAGAATATTGAAAAATATAAAAATGTTATTTAATTATAGTAAAAAAATCCACCACGTTTTTCTTTTGTGCGAGAAAACCACATTTATAAAAGTTAACCTTAGAAAACACTTAAAGCACTTTTCCTACAGATCCTTTACCTTAGAGAACAAAAGCTGCCACACAAGCTTTCACATAAAACAAAATTCTGAATACGAAACATACTCTAAGAAAATAATGTAGAAGCGACAAGTTTCGCTAAGACAAGCGTCTTTAAAATTAAATTTTTTATAGTTCTATAAACTTGAAGGTGGATTTTGTTACGGATCAGATCAAAGGTTTCACGATAATGCCAACATAAAACGCGACCACTGAGCTAAACGAAAAACTTTTCACATTTTTCAAATCTCGGATTGTCGTTGTTTAAGGACGGATCTTGTGATATTGACTGAAAGATTAATGGTCGATTCATTTATAATATAATCATCTCTAAGAGAGATATTTATAATTTTATATATTATATAAGACATTATTTTTTTTTGTAAAAAGCAATGTAATATTTCTTAAATTTGTTACAGTTGTATTAATAATAGCAATTCCTTTGTGTATCCAAAGATAATCACAAACTGTACAGAAATTTATCCCAATTTAATTCAGCAATTAACAGTCGTTTGGGAGAATGTCTTGTTGCGAAGGTATCTTGGTGCATTGCAGTGCAATGTTACAACGCTTTTTGAATTATGTATGAAACTAGAATGTCCTATTAGTGTAGGAGAGCGAAGTCACCTATATTTTATCGTAATACTAACAGTCGAAAATTGCAAATTATAAAATAAAAATAAAACACTAGGATAAATAAAAGATTGATGTGTATTTGTAAAAAAAAAACTTTGAAAATAGTTTTAAATTGCTCATGTAGACAACTATAATTATAATTATAATAATTATTTTTAAAATGTTTCAATAAGATTTTTTTATAAATATAATTAAAAAATATATTCAAACAAATAAACTAAAACTATAACTTTTAACATCAATTAGCCATAATAGTTTTATTCTAGACATATTTGTCTTGGATTTAAAACAGGGCAAAAATATGCACTAATTTATGATATGTGTCTATATTGTTTCGTATTTCTTCCCTCAGTATAACTTGCAATATTTTCATTTCCTTTAAAACGTTTTATTATAGGAAGCATTTCATAAGTTCTTGATATTCTGACTCAGTTAAATTTAAATATTTCCCGGAAAGTTTGAAAACTGTTTTATAGTTTAAAATCTTGAACCATTCAAGTAACTAAATTGATTCTGAACAAATATAGAAACGCGTATCCTTTAACAAAGTTTCAGAAAACAACGACTTCCGATTTGTGTTTGCTGTTAAAGAATTAAGAAAACTTATTTCATATTTAAGTTTTCTGTACATTTCCATTAAAATTACTTCAGAAAAAATATCTTTATACATATTCTACTTAGAAATATTAAATTATTATTACACTTTTGCACCTTTGGTGAAATATACACTTAATATCAGATATTTATAGATAACTAGAATTGGAGCGCTCTCTTAGGCTACATTAACTTGACTGCAAGTGTACCACTGTATACAAAAGTTTATTTTGTAAATGCCGAGAAATGAGTTTTGTTGCATACAGTTCATTGGTGTCCCGCAAGAAACTTTATTCAGTAGCCATCTGTTTTTGCCAGAATAATGAATACTTTAAGTCGCAGGGTTTTAAACAAATAAGAATTGCAAGTAAAAAATAAAATACGTTATCTTTTATAGTTAAGTTTAATATTTTATTAACAGAAATAATCTAACTAATAAAGAAGGTCGTTTATATTTTCACTACTACAATGACACTATTTCTAGTTTAAACCCACAAATATAGTCAATAAGACATTGTAAAGCTATCAACCTGCAATAGCAAGATAACTCGACTCTAAGGAACTTAATTAATACGGATTTAAAAAGATAGCGGTCATTTTGAGTCAGACTCTCCATACTTTACGTCTTATCATAAACTCTTTGATTTTACGCCCGATACACACGAACCAGAACGCTTTGTAGAGACAATGGGATTATTTTTAATTAGGAAAAGAAATGAGGAGAACAAACAATGAGTTTGAATTTTCCTTTTTACGTCTCGAGAAATGGCGCTATCAGAATGCCCTTCTATTCTAAGAAGCATGGGAAATGCTAGTCGTAAAATTTGGCTTACATTATCAATAGCATTTTAAAAATAAGTATATTATTATCTATTTTAACCTAACTTAAGCTTTATATGTTAGGTGATAAATATATTTAATGTAAAATATATTTGCTTATTTATTCAGTATATTCGTTAATTTCGTTTCAATGAAACAAAATAGAAACCGGTTAAGAAGGTAAACCGAAGCCATAAACTCTGTAAAGATAACAAATTCCTTATATTACTTTGTCACAAACCTTCAAACACTGAATTTATGTGCCTCGACTCATAGACTAGAGACGAGTAATTTGATTTATGTGTGTTCACGTACGTGTGCCTTTCTGCTGTTCTATTATTCAAAATTTAATATCCGCTGGCTGAGCATCTAAATAACATATCGGTCAAAGTATCTCCATTCGCAGTTTGTCATACTATACCACAAATTGTTAGAAATTTCGTTAAGTGCGATGCTTAAGTTTGGATCATGAACTTTAGACTTGATTGTCTGTGGAATGTGTAGCCTTCCGGTAATTTATCTGTTAAAATCAATACGTTTAGGCAATTAAAAGTTTTTTTTTAATATTATTTTCCTCACCTAACCAAATACATGAACAATGTAAAAATATGTGAGGTAAGGTAGTCTATCACCATTACTTGACGTACAAACTATAACCTACAATTTAATCTTATTCTTTACGTCAGAGAAAATATTTCACACATATTACGAGTTATCATTTGCTTTATTAACATATAAAAACGTGATAATTTACAAAAATAGATCTTATTTCTAGGCAATAAAACGCATTTTATAAATAATAATGTTAACATCGCGTAAGCAACTGCAGGTTATTTTTCAAGTAAAACAGCAATGTGAACTTGACGCAGACGAGATGCTGTAGATTACAGTCTCTGCGGAAAGTCGGCCACATACGGAACAGAAATATTAGTTGAGTTTAGAATAAACTACTTTCACATTTCTGCATTAAATTTTCATGTTCCTTATTTGACTTTTCTTGTATATTGTACTTTCTATTCCAATTTAACCAAACAACCTTCATTATTATAGAAAATGTTTATTTTACGACAGTTATTTATTCTTTCCATCACGCAGTAGTTGTTAAGAGATATGTACGTACGTTTTCAATATCTGGAACGAATATTTAAAAATAATAAGCTTATACAATATGTAGAAAATATGAAAATATACTCTCGCAATATATTTATGATTAATAAGAATTTACCGTAATATTTTATAAAATATTGTGATATTGTAATAGCTAAAAATCTATGCTAATATTAATAATCCTCAATATTTCTTACAACGGATTAGCAATCTGATTTCTTCTATGTAATTATATGTAGTTAAACGTAATCTGCCTTTCTTTACATAAGAATATTTCTTATTTCATCTTTCATATTCCCCTATAGTCTTTTGACGAGGGTGCTTCATTCATCATATCTCGCTGACCAACAAAGTCTTATTAGTTCTCTGAGGTCTTGTTTTATGCATGAAAGGATGTATCGTTCATCCAACGATTCATTATTACAACTATGCTCGGCAGCCTAAGGCAGGAGTTTATTCGATGTCTCGTCTATAAATTTACAATTGTTAACGCACATACATACATTAATAATACCACAGTCAAAAATAACTAATGCTGTATTTAAAATAGTTAAAATGGTTTTAAAAGTTTAGCATGAAGCTCAAGATATCGGGTTCGAATTTATTAGATCGCTGGAAAGGATTGACAATGACCGTGCGATTTTTTAAATACTGTTACACCTGTGCTAGAGTCATGCTGAAGCATATGCGTCTGAAGTGATACCACGGGCTCAAAGAATACTCAGCGTGAACTGGTACTTGTTTTGTGTTTCGCAGAGTGAGTGAGGATGAAGTCAAAAGCTGGCAACACAAACAAATTGTGGACTATGACGCGGTTGTTCATAAGCGGAGGTGTTGTCTTATCATATAGGTGACCCACCTGCTCCATTGTCGGTTGTAGAATAAAAAACAAAAAATACGAAAACCATTGTTAAGAAGCTAGTCGTAGAAGATAGATAAACTTTACTTACGTAAATTTAGAAGTCTTAATTTTGAATGTTCTATTTATTAATAGTGATATATAGTTGTAAAATGCTGTAATTAAAATATGTTGTATAGATAAATTATTATTAATAAACTATTTGATTTTTCTTCAATTTTTTAAATTTATTTAAACGACTATTAAATATGCAAGTAGAGATTAAATTTTATGATATCTACGTTCAGTTTATATTATTATCTGAAGGAGATTTTATGGTTAAAATTGAAAGAGTAACTATTCTGTATTAGGCACAATAGCAAGGAAATATGTTAATTTAGCAAAACAGCAAAAAGCCTTATGAGCGTTGCGTGTTTCGCCTTCAGGCACGTTTAATTGGCTCGACTTGCTCAGTTCATATTTACATCAGCTATTTTTTTCTCGATACAGAGCATCAAATTCAACCATAAAATATAATAAACAGTATTGTAATTTATGCGTTTCTTTTACATAGCTACTGCGTTCAAGTCAGGATCAGTAGTAAAAATAAACGATGTGGTATGAATTAAGTTGTTAGGCTAGAGATATTTACATAGTTTTTCTTAAAACATATTTATTACTTAATGTTAATGATATCATCATCATTTCAGCCGTAGGACGTCCAGAGCTGGACATAGGCCTCCCCTTCGGACGGTTATAAGTGTTGATATATTAATAATAAATTTCTGAAACATTCAAAGGATTTTTTCACTTATTCTAAGCTAAATAGAAGTTAAAATAAATATTGTATCAATTATACAGCACCAATTAACTTAAAACTGTTACTTTTACATTCAAACACAATGGATTGTTTAGGTCTGATAAGTAAATTATAAAAACTCTGAAGGCTTAAACTTATAGTTTTTTCTCAATTTACTTGTACTGGTAAAGTCGCGCCAAAGTTGACTAAATAGTGTACTTTGACTAAACAGTCTACTTTTGGTAGTGAAAACACACTAGTATCTAACAATGCTGGCTTCGGGTACAACATAATAATATCAACCAAATTTTAATAAAAAAAGCAGTTAACATTAAATCAATAGTACATGACATAATATTATATATTAATTGAAAATAGTCGAAATTGGCTTTTATTAAATTATTCATAACAAACGTTATGATTTAAACAAACCCGCAATGCGGTCTACATTTCTACTTAAAACTAAACTCGACTGAAGCTGATTTATGCGAAGTTCCTTACAATTCGGTTCCATATATTTGGAGCGCAAAATTGCTTATCACATATTAATGATGTCTTGTTTAAATTACCAAATTAAAAAAATCAATGTTTCAGTAAATATTTTACTTAATGTATACAAAAACCCCAAATTATACATTGGTGATAAATAATTTCCTAATAAAAATATACAATGTGTAAGAATTTTGTTTTCTATTTATAATTTTAAGGCTATCTAAATTTTTTAGTAATAATAAAAAAGTAAGAGTCATTCTGGTTAGGAGTTTCCTGTGTTTTTATAGAACCATTATCAATATCGAAACAGTCAGGTCCTTCGAAATATGAAAAAATCTTGGGCACATTTTTGTCAAAAGGGTATTTTAGTATTCATACTCTTTTGATGTCATATTCATAACAAAATCAAAGTGCCGCTTACGTAAATTTAAATAAATCAAACGAAGAGCTTAACATTTAATTCCGTTCAGGAGATCAGAATATCAAAAGAGATGCCTTCAAAGAATTTCCGGCCGTTTCGAACTATATCATCTAGATATTTGATGAAAAAGATCGCTGTTACCTGCCCGGCTAACTGCATTACTCGACGATCGACGCACACGGAGCCGTTTTAATCTTTTATATATTTCAAATATCATATATATATATCCTAATTCTTACAGCGTAGGTTTAAAGCTAAATTCATGTACATTATTAATTATTTCTCTTTTTATTATTAGTATAAAGATTATATTAATTTAAAATCATGATGAAACTTGAGAGCCTCGTAGCTTAATGTAATAATTTTTAAAGTGTACATGACGCGCGAGGTATCGGTTGGAATCCCGGTCCGAACAGTTATAATTTAATTTGTAATTTATTCGGTCTATGAAAGGGCTTGGAAGTGGCCGGGCGAGTGTCTTAATTCTGTCCCACCCGTAGGAGAGCTAAACTGAAGCATAAACTGACTCACTCATTGGGCTGGTTCGTCCGAAGTCATACCTCGGGCTCTCAAAATACTCAGCATAAAACGGTACTTATTTTGTACTGTATTTCAGAGAGTGAATGAGGATATCGGAGTCCCTTAAAATTGTCGCTCAAGTGGCATAAAAAGCCGGCAACACCACCAAGGCGCGAACTGTGGCGCGGTTGTTCATGGGTAGCGGTGTTCTCTTACAATATGGGAGACCCACCTACTCCGTTGTCCGCTATACATTTAAAAAACTCCAAAATTTATTGACGTATATTATAAGACATTTTTATCTTTAGCGTTGATAATACTTTGTAATATGTAGACCATTGAGAGTTAAGACATTCTATTTTCTTTCATGTAATGTTCTAAAGCAAGAGTAAAGAATTGGCGTAGTGTAGTCGAAGTCCATGCCTTACGATATCATAGTATTTCCAATATCGACACAATGTTTAACTGACTCTAATAGCTACTTCTATTACGTTGTATTTATTAAATATTTCTGAGACTCATTACGTTTATTTCAAGAATTATCTCAAGTATAATTAATGATTTAATGTAGATATTTGAAAATTTTATACTTTAAATTTTAAAAATATAAATGATTGATCATGATGACATCTATTTATCAATAAAAAGATAACCAGCATCAAAGTTACTAAATAATAAACTCTTGTTACATAAATATAAAATTAATTCATAAAAGCACAACTAAGGCAAGGACTATTACAGAAGCAACGATCAAGTAGTAAATATTATGTTATTAGTATTGAAGAAATATTACACGAAATTCATGATTAAATTAAAAACGTCATCTTTTCTCCACATTCAGCTCTTTACAAAGACAAACGAATACTTTACTCAGACTTGGTTTATCCAGTGTCTTTGTGCAGTTCTATTAAACTGGCACATTCAAATTAAAAGAGATTGCAATGCTCAAGATGTTTGATAATGTCTCAGACAGAGGTTTTGTTCTATAGCTTGATAGGATAAATTTTAATGAACGCTTCAGCCTGGAAATGAGTGAAATAAAAGAGTGAAGAAACTTCAATATTGGTATTTCTTATTGTTTGTTACATTAATTTCAATATAATAAAAATGTAATGATAAACATTTTGAGCAAATTTTGAAGTCAATTAGAAGTGAACTGTGAAATTTTTCAAAAGACCAACTTTATGTTGTCTTGAATTGGTTTTAATTAAATGTGGTAATGCAAGGTTTGATAACTGTCCCATTGACCGTTCGAGGGATAACACATTTAGTAATGTATTCCATACAGGTTTCAAAGGGTTTCTTTTCTCATAACTCAAGCTGATACAGCGTTTCTATCAAACAACATATTATTGGGTTCACGGCACGTATCTTTTATGCATGAGCCAAGACATTGGAGTTATATTTAATGTGACAATGGTTTATCCAGATTTTATCTATATCAAATAATAATATGGTCACCAGAAAATATATTATATGTGATGATATAAAAATTACACATAATAAACAATAAACACAGACAAAAACCATTTATGTAGGGGGTATATATAACAACTATTTTTTTAAATTTTTCAAACTTCATACATCTTAAATTTTACAGAACAAAATCTGAAACTAAATGTTTAAGTTGCGATGATTGCATGGGTCAATATTTTTCTTTCGCAACAAATAATATAATTATAACCTATTTGGGTTTCATTACAAATACTTCCTGTTTTGGAATAGCATTATAAAATCGATATTTAGGTAAGAAATGTAATAATTAATAATGTTATAATTATATACCTGCCTTGATATTCAAAGTTCAAATACAATGTAATAAAATTGTTGGCAGTGTTTTGTTAGCAGATGCGAAAAAAATGATTGAAAGTTCCATATTCTTAAGACATCAGAAAGTTGCTCCACACCGCGAAAGAGTGCGGTTGATCATTTTAATAATACGCAAAGTTTAATGGACACGTAGCTCAGCTCGAGGCCATAATAAAATTTAACGCGAAGGGAGTTTTGTGACTCCCACCAAATTTATCGTCGAAACTTTTTCATGCGTACCCTTAATCCTTCATCAGTTACGTGTGGGCTGCGGAACAAATACTTCCGAATTATTTTGTTGCAAGTTAAGACTAATGTATTTTTAGGTAGGTATTTCAGTAAAAATATTACCACCGTTCTGCCTTGATGCTTCAGTCTCTAAAGCGCATTTGAAAACAGTAAGTTTTTGGGTATTGCTTATTAAAACATTCAATTTAGTCACGCAGGAATAGTTTAGATTCCTATCAATGAAATCATTTAAAGTTACTCAATAAAGTTTTGTATCGACGAATTGTAATCAAATAAATTATTAAATGACAATATTGTCTCGCATAAACGTTATATCACCTCCCATCAGAATTGTACTGACGTAATCTCTGCTCCCTAAAATGTTACAAATTAGCAAAACACGTATAATTCTAATGCAAAAACAGTTATCTGTTGTGAAACTAACCACTAACTACTTAACTAAGTCTGGATTTAAACTGTTTATGTATGACTTGCATTTAGAACTTTAATTGTTATTAGTGACTGGTATAATTTGGGTTTTTGTGCTTAAATTGGCGTACGATTAAGACTTTTTAGGTTATATAAAATGTATAATTCCTTTAAGAGCGGCACTTAACACTTTATTATTAGATAAATGATATATAATATCAGCCTTTGAAGGATAAAAAACAGTCGATTTTAATCCTTCAAAGTCGATTGATGTGCAAACAATTGAGTACTTTTTTTAATAATCTTATAATAAATCTTTTTAATAATAATAATCTTATTTAATTCACTAGTTAGCTTTGAATTACATTAAAAGTTAAAAACCTATTTTAAACAAAATGTCAAGCAAAATCATCAATAGGGAAATTTATATTAATTATTTATAATTGCTTATATTATTTTTGTTATCTTTTAAAATGAAAAGAATGAAAAGACAATGCGTAAAGAAAGATAAACGATCAATCGCGTAATTGTGTAATGAAGATTTCACGCTGTTTTTAACTATTTTGGATAGAAGGAAATGGAAAAATGGAAAACCTCAACAAAGAGAGAAGAATTCCTTATTTTTTAAACCCGCCGTATTTTCGAGTGAAACTGAAAAAACTTATTACGAAAATAGCTTAAACTTCTCAATGTTGAATTGTTTTGTAACATTGTAAGCGTTTTGTATTAAAACTTTTTTTACTCGCCCACCCCAAGGGGGAAATAATTTTAAAATATAAGTTACTATTGAGAACGAGAAATAGCAGCACTTTAAAATAATTGAAATATTTTTAAATTGTAATTTGTATTTATTTATGAGTCAGAGATTATTATTGTTGTAAAAACCTAATGTTCGAGTATTTATCTCATTATTAACACTCACATACAGAATAATAGCATTATGAATAATTTCTATAATTATAGTGGCTTGATAATTTTTTCATATTTTAATTAAAATTTATTTCATGCGATGATATTGAAAAAGTCGCTTTCAATATTTAAATGGTTCTGAAATAAAATTTGAATCAATCAAGCTGTAACTTGTACCTTATGCGGTAAAATCGATCGTACAATATTACTCTGTTACATAACCTGCCATTTTTCTAAACAAACCCCGCAATCACTTGTCGAGTAATTTCTCACGGTTCTCGGTAAAAATTGGCGTTGTAAGCGTAAACATATGGTTGAAAATTTGGTTTTAAAAAATTATTATATAGTTACGTCAAATGACATATAATATATCATTAGTTACACAAAACATTAAAATGAAATACTGATTACCTTAACAGATACTGAAGTTATCTGTTAAGGTTAAACTTTTTTTAAACATTTATATTTTTTAACGGACAGGTCCCCTGGGATGAATAGACTTAAATAACGTCAATAGAGACTTGTACTTGTTGGGTTGCGAGTACCATTTTGTTTAAAGTACATATAGAGACTATCGAAATGAAATTATAGTTACATACCTACTGAGTCTTATAAATTGTAATGTCTGTATCGAGTTTATTTACTTTATTATTAACCAATGATTGAGATTAGAGATGAGAATTAATTTTAATCTGTATAACTAAAAAGTAAATTAAGCATTCTGTGATTATTTTTTTAAATTAGTCTTGTAAAAGATATTTTCTAAATGTATATAACAAACTCAAAAACGGCAAAGTTTTTTTTACAAGTTATAGATCCGTATGTTTTAAGAAAAATCGAAAATCGTTGGCGTGATACTTGGGTATTCAATTTAAACCCGTTGCTTGTCCATTCGGATGTAGGTATGCTGAGGGTTAGAACGAATAATTGCTATTTCTTCTGCTGCTGCAATCAAAAAGAATTGAAAAATAAAATCTACTTTCGAACCCATTAACTTGTTTCACAAGTGAAGCATTTCTGTTACATGGATATTGTACGGCTTGAAAAAGACAGGAAATGCAATTCCTACGTTCTTGCTTTTTAGATTTTCTGACAGAAAAATTAAGTTTTCTTTTGATTTTACATTCATTATTCAGAATGTATCGTAAATATTACACAAAATTGCTAACGTTGAAGTTATTTTTCTATGCGGATTGAAAGAGCCTTTGTCTTGTGAAGAGTGTTTATCTTTGGATTATATTTGAATTCATCTGAACTTTGCTACCTTCATACGAGTACTTGTCAAATATAACAATAGTACTGACGAATTTAATTTTAATGTAATTTTAATTTGTATTGTTAAAAATATTTCATTCGCATTAATATTGTACTTATTAATTGAATTCATATATAATGTAAGCATTTGTTGGTTTTTAATTTTCTAATATAGCTTCAATCAAGCTTTAGTTGCGGTGGTAAAAAATATCTTGAAAAAATTAATTTCGTATCTGGCGCTAGTGTCCATATTCATTGAATTGAATATTTTCTCGTTTATTGTAGGACGAAAATAAAATTCCATTTCCTTCCCTTTGTTTTGAGGTCAATGCTTCGCGGACACAGCTGCGCGAAGTACATCGAAAAGAGATTTGCATTGACGACGTAATTTGTAACTTTACCTTGTCAATTCTATCACATTTACAATTGCTTCTTCGATTTGAATTAAATTTCTAATATTTTTGTTTTATACGCCTTACTAGATACATTTAATTTGTTTTTTAGTTGCTTGTATTCACTGATCCGTTTAGCTGTACAATTTTGAGGAAAAAGTCACGTATTTGCTTATATTAGTGTAGAAGACTTGATAAATTTAAGACGTGAGTTTTCATTATAAATAAACATATTTATTTAACCATTGAATTATTTATGGTAAATATTTATCTTTTTCGTATTTGAGTTAGTTGTACCATATATAATATGAAAAGTTTGTTTATAATTCGTAGTCATGCTCGTAAGCAGAAAGTAGATATAAAACTTTTATGTATAAACGGAAAGTATTTAAGTTCTTTCAGTAGTTTTTATTCTTCCATAAACTCTCGCAAAATATTTATTAGCCATGAGATTAACAAACATCCAGGTCACCGTTAAACTGTCAGTTTTAGTAAAAACTTTATTATATTTTTTTAATTCTATTTAACTTTATTTTTAAATACTTTAATGTACATCATCATCATCATTTCAGCCGTAGGACCTCTAATATAATATACGTAATTTTTATAATATGTAAAAGCTCCAGCATTAACAGTAAGTTAGTTCGGCAAGTATCAGGATCTTCATAGCACGTCAAAGAATTGATAAACTGGTTAGTGAGAAATAAAAAATTGTTTTAGTCTAGTTTCGATATCGATTTAAGTGGTAATACACTAATATTATAAAGAATCCTGACTACTTATCCTTACCACGCGTAATTCATTTATGTACAATAATTGTTTTTTGATTTAATTTTAATTTAAATACTTGCCGTGAAATTTTGTATTTTAGTTTATATTATTTTTTTATATTTTATTATATAATTAATCTAAAATATTTAATTAAAACATTTAAATAGTAAAATAGAAACATTATTAAAGTTAAAAAAGTGCCGCTTAAGCGGCGTAAAAAGCCAGCAACACAAACCATGCGCGAGCTGTGGTGTCGTTGTTCATGGGCGGCGGTATTTTCTTACCATACAATAAAATATAAAAAATAGATTAATTTAATAATAAAATTTCGAGAGCATCGAGAAGAGATATTGCGATGAGGTTAACTCCAACATAGACAAATGTTCTATTTGGGATGAAATTAAATAAAACAATTTAGTTGAATACATGTACTCAATCTAACCGTCAGTAACTACATGGACTTAGCCCACATTACTATCGAACATTGGCAAAGACACCCGACTATGTTCCTTTTAACCATCAAGAAGGGCTAAAACGCTGATCATCCATGCACTGAAATAGAGACTCTATGAATACACTTTAAAGATCATTCTAGAACCATGAATCATGATGTTAGATTGTTACGTTTTGAAACGAACCTACTGGCAATCAGCCAGAGTCAGTACCTCAACCGGCTTCCTATTCTGAAACCGTTTTTATTCACAACAATTAATCATAGTATTGTTACTTTGTTGCAGTACGTGTTTTGTTTGTGTGTGTAACTAGTTAATAGCAGTTTTATTATGAATATAAAAATATTTAAACTTATGCAAAATTATTTTTCAACACATTATACGTGCGCTAGTAGATAGTATATTAATTAACGCGGCGAGCCTGTGTTTTAATTGAAGTGAAATAATTGAAAAATATTTTACTTAGATTTAATACAGTATAAGCGATACACCCTCAGTTATATGTCAGTTATATCACTAAAATTTGCTTTTTGGTGGTACAATATACTACGTATGTAGGGGGTAACGATGGATAATTATTATTACTTATGCAGTAAATATTAAAAAAAGAATAAAGTAATAAGGAAAACGATAAAAACAATTATGTAATATAAATACAGTGATGTCTTTTACTACTTGTAGAAAAAATATGATAAAATTATTAGAGTCAAAAAATATACAAACTAGAATATAAATGAAGAAATACTGATTGAATATTTACATAATGTTTATCCAATAAACTTTTACAAAATAAATTAATCTTATTTCATTTCTAAGAGTATCCAATATCGCTTGACTGAAAATGAAATTTTTTAACTTGGATATTGGCATATCATTAAATAATTTTGTGAATTTAATGGCTACGACGAAGATTATTGTACTATTTTTTTCGCACTATACTACTAAGGTACTATTTGTGCGCTTCCCAATTCACAAAAAAAGGAATCTCACCTAGGATCAGCGGTTCATGGAAATCCCTATGGCGGCCTCTCCTGGCCCGCGGATGCGTTGCTGAGTGTTGCTGTTTTAAGGATAGGTATGCTCTTTTTTTTAAGGCACTGAAGCTGTATTGGTTTGGAAATACCAAACAAATGACCATACATTACGCCAGTATCCAATGGGATTTACAATTATTTATTTAAACTTCAAACTTAAAAAACTAAATTCACAGATGACACTGGTGTAGGAAGGCCAATCCACTAAGGAAACCAACTCCTAGAAGCGATTTGAATGTACCAAACCACAAACAGAGTTAAACTGGTGAAGTCAGTCAGGCTGCAACATAATAAGTTCAACTCGAACACTATCCGCTTAAGAATACGCAGTGATCCCGTAATTGGGAAGAAGATTGGTTCGCGGCATAGCTAACAATTGTGATCTTCGACTTTTACTACCTATTCAGATATCCCAATGCAATTATCTCTAACAATTGACGGTTATATATACGTCCCCTAGGTATTTTAAAAATGTAAATCAATATTCAAAATCTCTTCTGAAACACAAATATTTTAATCCCACCATTCGCACAACTAGGTGAGCCTATAATATTTATATATTTTATATAACATAAAAATCACCATGGCAAGAAAGAGTCTTCCATATATAAATATTTTTGTGTTGATTGTACAGACATTAGATGGTGTTCAATTTTATACTTTTACCTATTCATTGAACCTTTTGACAGTTTAGGTACAATTTAACTAAATCATATTTTTATGTTAAACATCTTATACGGCTATTTTTGAATGGTTATTATATTTTTAAATTATACATTTTCTAAAACGTATCCAATTGAATTTATTTAGTGGTATAAAAACTCTTGATAGTAAAGAACTAATCATAGAAAATCAACCGAATAGAAAATTCAATTTACAATCTATCATAAACAGATCTAAAACAATTTCTGAACTGCATTATTCGACTTGTGATCCTACCCAATATTACAGCCCTGAGGGCAATTCTCTAAAAACTAATAAATATAATGGATATCCGATGAAATGAAAGGCAATCCTGGATTTTATTTGATCCAATATCAGACCCTGTCTACGTTTTGCCACTAAAATCATTGATTCTGTAACAATATATACTTATCTAATGTATGCGAAGAATTTTTAACAATGCTGAGGATTTACAGCCATTTCTCTCATACATTGTAGTTTACTGAAATCTCATGGTCCTTGATAGTACAGAACATTTGCTTCTGGCCTGAGCGTACTTGCTGAACGAAAAATGTGAATAAAAATTTTCACAGAATACTCAACGTAAAACGGTACTTGTACTATGTTTTGCTTGGGTGAGGATATCGGAGGCCCTTGAAAGTGTCGCTGAAATGGCGTAAAAAGCCGGCATCACAACTTATGCGCGGACTGTTGCATGTTTGTTTATGGGCGGCGGTGTTCTCTTACCAGATAGGAGACCTACCTGCTCCGTTGTTCGCTATAGAATAAAAATAAGTAAATAAAATAAATAAATTTAAAAAATGTGATGTGATGATATAGCTACGGGGTAACACTAATTTAATAATTTTAGAAAAATACAAGAAAATTCTTTTCTATCTGTACATTGTATTATCTTTAATTGGTTTAATATTAAGACTTTATAAAAGAAATAACGATTAAAATTGATTTTATCATAAATTTTATATCTGTTTGATAGTCTCAATGATCCGATCAATTCGCTTATTAAAGTAAATTCCCGTGAGTGCAGCCAATTGATATTGAAATCTGATTTTCATTGCATAAAGGACAATAAAAAAAATATGTATCCGTATAAAGTTAGGTTACCGATATATATTTATCATATTGACAAAGTCTTAATAAATGTAAACAGTATTGATTACTAACAAGGTTTTATTAGCTTTCAAATCAAATTACTTAATGTAAAATCGCTACCAATTTGGCTTTAAGTAGTAAATTGGCCATTATAAAGTAATATACTATATTATATTTTGGATATATGCAGCAGCGCTATCAGATGAAACCTCAAAAGGGTTATGAGGATTAGCAAAACGACCTTAGGCAAAATACGGATAGATAATTTGTATATATATTCAATTATGTTTGTTTAAACTTGTTAAAGTGAAAAGAGGTACATTTATTTAAGTTTAAACGAGGAGCTTTTGAGAGCAAGAAATTTATAAAGTATATAAAAGGTAATATTAAAACAGACGTAATAAACCTATAAAAAATATTTTGTTATTCTGTTCCAATATTGAATCATCATCAACATTTCAACCATAAGACGTGCACTGTTGGAGCACCGCTTTGCCCTTATAGCGCATTCATAATATTTTTGATTGAATTTTTCTTGTTGTTTAAATTTGCGCTATTTTTCTATAATCTATTTCATTTCAAAAACGAATAATAATTTATATAGAATATAGATAAAATGTATCCAATATCAGAATCTATTTAAGGCATATTTAATTTTAAATTCAAAGGTCGTTAATAATTGTATTATATTCGTAGATGGTAAGCAGTTTAAAACATCTTTTTTTATTTAAGATTTTATACTGAACATAATTAATTTTTCTAATTAATGATTTTCTAGTCCATGATTAAAGAAAAACTATCTAAACAGGATATGTCCTGGGTAAATCATTTGAAGGTGTTGAGACAACTGATAAATGCACTTTGCGATAGTTATTCACTAAAGTCTTTCATGTATTTTGTTACTAAATTGTAAGTAAAAAATAATTATAAACATTGTAAAGTTGAAATAAAAGTATTTTGGAGAAAAATTGTAAAATACTCTACAAAGACAATGTAACGATTTCTTACTTTGTGGATAACAGCCCAAAATTGCTAAAATTTGCAACAAATTATCACAACGAAGTCTTGTAAAAATAAGTTGTTCTTTTTTGAAGCATTTACTATCCCATAGAAAGACATACAAAATTAAAATTTATAGATAAAGTGATCTTAATGAAATTTTAGCTGAACTCGTCACTTGCCACCATTCATTATACATTGTTAGTCGAGGGTAAAAGGATTTATAGGCAAAATTCAATTGCAATATATTCACTGACATGACTTACATCATTGACTATATTTTCAAATTAATTTAAATAACGCATACTCAATTACTTGCTTTTAAGCCAATAGCATAAAATACCTCCAATAGCATAATGCAGAAAATGATACTAGACATATTCGTAGCACTTCGTAGAGGAAGGCTACAGTTTACTGAGAATTGTATTTCTTATAGAACTTATTTACATATACATTTTTATTCTGTATGTAACATATATTTTTAAGTTTTATCTTCATAAAATACGAAATTATATACTTTCAAGGTACCAAAAGATATACAAGAATATCTATATTACAACAACTATATTAACAATTACATAATTGTTTACAAAGGGGGTGTTACTATAATATAGTTTGATAAAAGGACAAGGCATCTAATCATATCATCATCATCAGCCGATCAAGTCCACTGCTGGGCATAGGCCTCCCCCAACAGGAGGGTGTTATAATTATATAATTACCTAATCATATAATTAATCAAAATACATTAGTTAGTACCTTTGCATGAAAATAACCACGATTTTGATTTCAATAACAAACCGTTCGCATACACCGTTCAATTTAAATGACATACCTAATCTAACCTCAACACTGAATCGCTAATCGTTATGTCAAATAATTTGGCGAATTAGCGCGTCTGTGGTCAAACCTGTGATGTTTAACACTTAGTAGGGTTTAATTAAATATGATAAATATAGGCTAAACTTTTATGCTTCAATAAAACGAATGCCATCGTCAATTTAAACCCATCGAGCTAAAACCTATTACTGTCATTTTCAAATTAATCTTAATTTAAAAAGTAAATTAAGTCATTTTAAAAAGATTTTTTATGAAAATCGGGACGTACATGAGTAAGTGGCCTACCTAGGATAAGCGGTGCTCCGCTCATGGATTTTTTTGTTTGATTGTGTCATTCAAATTATATAAAATATAACTAGCATAAAACATTTGTAATTGTAAAAAATAAAATATTCATATCCCGAGTGATAAAACTTCATCTTAATTTGAATCTATTTTTACTAAGCAGAGAAAGTCTCAAGATCGTAATAGATATCAATGCAAAAACATTGAAAGCGGACCATGTGCTCATCGCAGCGTATCTGTGGACGCCGCAAGCGCGCACGTGGGACAAGATTTTTCAATTAGGACACTACTACTTCTGTATTAAACCTACAGTGAAATGTTCTCATTTGGTGATAGAGCAAGATTATCCCCAATTAAATGTGATTATTATAGGTTACTGTCTTTGTTCAACGAGAGGAGACGGCCTTATCGACTGGGCGGCGTCATTCGAGCTAGTTCGGTCGGAGTCGTAGTCGAGCTGTTCGGCTAGCTTCGGCTTACTTCGACGGGCAAACGCTTCACTGAAAATATAGGGTTGTGCATTACGCTTTCAGCAAATTACTATTACTAATATTTGACATAACCAGTATGAAACATTGTGCTGTTGTATTTCGAAGGCGACCTTTTTACTTGGAGTTGTATTAAACTATTAGATTTTTTTTTCATTCATTATGTCTAAGGCTGGCCGTTTGTCTTGTTGAATGTTCGTTATACCATGTTTTCCATTGATTCTGGTACACCAGATATTAGTTAAACTTTTGAATTAGCTTAAGGAAATAAAATAAAATAGTTTAATTATAAGTGTAATTAATTTAAAATATCTCTGGTATTTTGGAATAATTAAAAAGTGGCAGATGAGCAACCCTTTGCTAGGCTCGGTCCAGGCACATGGTGCGAGGGGCGCGGCGGTGAGGGTCGCGGAGCGGGGGTCTCGGCCGCCCCTCAGTGGCGGGCTGCAGTGCCAAACGCGCGTGTCGCCTCCGACGCTCGCGCCCCGCGCGCCATATCTCATTTACCGAGCGACGCCGCAACAGCGGTGCTGCGGCCGGCCCTGCCCGCCGGGCCGGCCACAACCACACGCAAGAATATGATTGTGCCCATTGTTTACATTACTAGTTGATACCGTTGCCCCAAGCTGGCATGCTAATGTGAGTATTCGAATCGATTCAAATACACCAGAATGTAAAATGTAAAATTCATAGGCGTAATGCGAGCGTAACGTCTCCTGCAATGCGACAATACGAGAATGCGTGCCGGCAGGTCGCAAGACGGCGCGCTGGTATTACACGGATGGAGTGATGTTGTGAATTGTTGACAGTCGGACTGTTGGGCGCAATTCTCGGACTGCACGCGGCAACGCGCGGCTAGGCGCCCTGGGCTCTCTGGGCCGTAGCTCGGGCGGGCGCGATGCGGTAGCGGAGGCGCGCCCGAATGGGCCGGTCTAGATGTGGCCCCCTCGCGCCTCATTGTGAGTACCTTTAACCTCAAAAACTATTCACTTTAAACTCGACCCTTAAATAGGTATTCACGCTTCAGGCTCCGTGCATGCACAACATAATACTCCACGTGTCCTAATTTCTCTTCAAATAGAACTTTCTGTGATGAATTTTTAAAAAGGTACTGCAATGTGAAAGCGGGCATAAATTCCCACTTTATAGGAGCATGCAGCAGAAAATCAAGGTTTTAAATATGATTTTATATTTTCGAAGGACAAATTTTAAGTAAGTATCAGATTATTAATCTTTAAATTTCTGGGTATTATTATAAAATATTTAATATAATTGAGTATAATAAAATACTAATTATATATCATAAATTTATTCATAAAATGAGTTCACACTTTAAAATTAAATTTTGTCTCTTATGACTAATTACACATATTGAATTCATTCGAATCTCACGTTAAAATCTTTTATCTACTACCATGTATGTAATTTTATGTTCGTAAATTTTAAATTTGTAATGGATATTGGTGATTTCAATGGCATTATTGCATTTGTATTAGTAAGTTTCATTAAGCTAAACTTCTTGAACTTGAAATTGCAGAATAAGCATACAAAGTATCACTGGAGATGTAAACTCTAAAACAATCCCTTAAAGACTTCTCACTAGAAGTATGAGCATTTTTCAAAAATTCCAAGTTAATATTCTACATCTTTATTCAAGATAAAAAAGAGGAAATAAATTTACCCTTGAAATCCCATCTAAACTCAGCAGCTATGCAATTGGCAAATCAAATCAATGGCCAATCAGAGTTTGAAATCAATAAGCCGTATTTAAGAGCTTTTCTCGAATGCTGAAGGTTTAAAGATTTTTACAAAAAAAATATTTTATTTTATATTATTATTTTAATTGAATTTTAAAACAGGGTTTAGAGACGTATTGTCGTTCTAAATGTTATTATTTTTATACATTATTATATTCGAATTAGATAATTTTATATTTTACTAACTTATGTCGTTACAAATCGTTAAAATAAAAAAGTCATTGTTGTTTGCTTAAAATTATGACTTCAAGATAAATTTTCTCTCTTTAGTTTATTTTATCCTCAATTAAAAGATTGATTAAACCCAATACTGTGTATATACTGTGTAACTTATAACAAACACAGCTAAGTATATATTTTAAAATACTTTTTCTACCCTTTAATGAATTAACATTATAATGTTGTATTTGTTTTATTTTCATATAGTTTAATATTACTTTGTGAAAAGCTTAAGTTATTTTTTCATAAAATTTTCATTTTTACAAACTTAAATTGTGTTTATATCATATAACATATTGATAGGTCTCAGAAAAACAACCTAAAATTAATTTTATTCTTTCATTGAATTTGGAAGCAACAGCAGTTTGAACAAATTGCTTTTCTATTAAGTAATCTGACTAATTTATTTAAAGTAGTCGTTACTTTTGCTTAGTAGCTAAAAAATAACTGATTTTGAATCGAGTTATTGTGACGCAAAAAATATAAACTTTTTCTTTTGTAAGTAAAACCCACTATATGCAATATGTCGGTGAAACATATTGTTTTGTTATTACCTAAAATTGCTTTTACAACTTCAATTATTTATTGCAAAAATTAATACAAAATTAGTTCATTACCAATCAAAATTGTTATCTCGATTATTAACTGTCAATAACCTTACGTCATTATTGTATCTGTGCTGCATCTCTCATATATCCGATTTGTATATTTTGGCTATACGTAGATACAACATTCATAATATTACTAAAATATTTAAATAGTTTGTGATGGCTTAATTATGTATTACTTAAAGCATAGATACATATTCGTAAATAAGATAGTTATATATTTTCAAATGCTTTTTAAACTATTTATTTAGATCAAAAAATATTCTTATAAAACGGAATAGAAATTTAATATCACTAGTTTCGGCATAACAAGAAACCGAAATAAATGTGAGACATTAAGAAGTCTTAACTAGCTGTTCATATCTTCAAAAGTTATTGCCACTGTAACAAAGTATAACAAATTATGAATCGCTGTCAAGTTTGGTTTTTTATAACATTCGAAGACGCTTAGCTATGAGTCATGTTGTAAGTTGTTGACTTATTTATTATAACTTATTGAAACGGGCTTCAAAATTTAATTAAGATTTAATTTTTTAAATTATACTGAAATAATTATAATAATAATGTTTAAATAACATACATTTTATTGAATTTACATTTAATATATAAAATAAATATTCAAGTATAACTAAAATAATTATATTATAATTACCAAATATTGTGTATAATGAAAAAGGCTTAATAATGTTCGAATTTGAGAAAATTCGAAGACGAGTCACAACACATCCAAGCTGTCAAAAATTAACTAAATATTCAAAATGGCCGACATTAGTACCAACAGAAAGCTACAAAAAAAATGTAATACACGTAGCCCACGGAAATTCTAAATTCGCGATACCTATGTTTTTCTAATATTTGGGCACGTTCATGAACATCCTCTAAATTTAGACGAAGGACATATGTTTTATTTTAGGTGGGTGAAGAAATATTTGAGTTTTTATATATTCTATGGTGTAGTAAAAATTAAAATATAACTTTTTAAGATAGCGACTTCTTATAAACGAGACGGAAGAAGTGTCGCATAAATATTCTAAAACAACATTTATTTTTAATTTACTAAAGATAAATTGTCAGGGTCTGTGGAGACCTGTGCCATTCGCACCCAGCGTCCCTCTGAATATTTATAAAACTGGGCCGTCTCAAACATCGCCATGTTTCCCATTGTCACTTCGTTTCTTTACTGATTTTTACATGACTAAGCGAATTTATTATTTAAGTCACGTTACCACATTCAAGCACGTCTGCAGACCCGCGCTACACAATATGTTTCAAAGCTTAGGGACGAAAATAAAATAGGTAACTTAAAAGTGAATTAATATAAATTCTAAATATATTTTAAATATTTTTTCTACTGCTCACGCGTGCAATAAATTATTTTTCATTGCAACTAAAGAATATGCAAATTATGAAATCAAATAAAAACGTTTTAAAAAGTTTACCAATATGAGGTTTTCATAGGAAAACCTCATTTGGTAAACTTCAAACTTGGGAAGGAGAAGAGAGCGTATACCTTCCTTACAGCCTCTACAAGGGCTGGGGATGTCCATGGACGGAGGACCGCTTGCTCTAGGTGAACGTCCGGCTCATTTACCACCAGTGGTGTAAAAAAAGGATCACGAAATATATAAATATTTCGTGTTCCTTTCTTACACAACTAATATACCTTACTGAAATATTACTTAAGTTTAAGTTTCGTGATTTTCAGTTCACATTGAAAGTTGAATTAATAAAGTAATTATAGCGTGAGATAATTAAACATTTAACCCTTCTAGTTTCCTTAGAATGTGCTTAATGGACGACATAAATTTAATTGTCCTACTATTAAACATTTATTTTGTAGTCAGTATTCTCCCCTTTGTAGTAAGATTTGTTCTAAATGTAACATGTTTAGGTTTATTTTGTGTCTTTTACTAAAAGTGGTATTAGGTAAGCCACATGATAATATTATAAAAGCAATTTACTTTGTTTATAAAATCTGATAAATTTCATATATACGACGTATTTAATACGTGAATTTTTTGATGTTATTTTGACTTTTATTGAACTATATTTCTATTATTTGTGACAATTTTATCTTTTATGTGATAAGAAACTGCATATTGTAATAAAGTTATGTTGATTTTTCGTTTACTATATTAAGATATCGATTTTATATTAAGATATAAAGGCTGAAATTTCCAAACAACATATGTCGATATGATTTTGTAGAACTGCTACGTTAGCTCTACGTACTATAGAACAAAAACCAATTTAAATTGATGAAGTAACCAACACTAACATTATTGCGCTATTTATTAGTCAAGTACGCAGTTACGGAGAAAGTATCTCTTACGTTTAAACTTCAACAGTCAAAGGAATATTCCATGAAATTTTTAGTATACTAAAGGTATGTATTTAATTGAGATAGTAATAGATACCCAAGTTAATTAAAGCAATTTCCTTTAATTTATTCAATAAAATACATTAATTGCTCGTACAAAGCGATAGTATCGAATAGAGCTACGGAAAAGTGATTACGTTCGAAGGAAGTCGTGGTTCCAGGGAGTTATAGGAGCAGCAGAACGGATGTATCAAATCATCAGAGATTCAATCAAATGACAACTTGATTATTATAAGTGAATTGAATGTTTAGTCAAATAAATGTTTCATAGCATTTATTATTTGCACAAAATTTAAATTAGATTTATTTTATAATTTAGTAGGTAACTGAGAAAACATATAAGAAGAATATTTTTTTATTTTCATGTAATACTCTTTTCGGTACATTTATAAGTTAAGATCGTCATTATTAAACGATTAATAAAAATATTTTGAGGAAAATTATATATTAATATTATATTATATATATATATATTTATTAAAAATCCAATTTTATACCTTTGTTTCTTCTTGTATTACTTTTTTTGGCATATATTATTTTAAAAAGTGATAAGTTATGTATATTATTAGAAATTGATTGATAGAATCTTTCGAAGTATTTGGTAGACTGGTAAGTGTAGAAATACTACTTCAACGCTTTTATTATAAAAAAACAGACTATCTCGTGAGGAAAGAAGATAGATTAATGAAATTATTCATGAATTAGTCATATATTGATAAATGGCACTATGAATCGCAATATAATACTTGTTCTGAAAAACATATCTAACGTAACGTATCTTTGAAAAGTGCTAACAGATTACATTGACAAGAACACGTGTGTCGACTAATATCATTACTCGGAATGAGTTGTGGAAGAGAACTGACAGAGGAAGGCCTAATGCGATAATGTTAGTAGTTTTACGAGCAACAATATTTTTCTTATTCATTTTGTTTGTACCTTCGCTAAAAGACTGATTTTCCTTGTAAATGATAGATTTTTGATAAAATGTTCAATTATAAAAGGATAAAAATAACAAACTTTCAACACTTGACTTCCTTCTTTATTACCACTTCATAATAATTATTTACTAAAAGTTTTTAATCGATAAACAACCTTGTTCCGTCTGTTATAACTAGTGTTATATTTCAGATTCAAGTAAACGATTTATGTATTTTCTATGTGAATATGAGTGACATTGCAACCGGACACCTTCAGTGATCTTTGAAGTAGGCTAAGGTATAAATAATAATCTTTAATTACGTGATGTCGAACGAACTAAGTATCCCAATACAATGGCAAAAGGTCAAGAATTTACCCCAACTTGTCCACAATTGGTCCAACAATAATATTAACTGGCCGAAATCATTCATTTGTCACAGACCTTTGTGGCGGCACAATGCTTTTCACACATTGTGGCGAATAGGTTTATTAATGTCGGAAATGGATACTGACCCAAATCTTAGTCACTGCAGAAATTTAGTTCCGTTTTTGATTTGTCTAAGTATTAATTTGAATGAGAATGCAAGATGAATGATTAATGATCTATTTAATACAATAAATTATATTATGCATTATTTGTTTTCTTTTAATATTATGTAAATTGTAAAAATATATACTTATGAACTCATTATTTACAATATATATAGTATTTTGTTTATACTTAAAGCAAAATACCGTATTGAATCATTATTTTTTGATGAAAATTACCTGTCTGTTCCAGTTTTTCCTTTCTAAAAAGACATATTCAAAATATATGCTTGATTAATTGGTTCAAATTTAAATAAATACAAAAATAATACAATATATTTCAGCAAACAAACAGAGAAAAACTTCAAGCTATAAAAACCAAAGTATGGCGTTGTTTTCTTACAAATCTCGAAAACAGAAATAAACGTTAATATTTAAGGTTCTTTCAGATGAGTCTAGATTTTGTATTTGATATTACTATTTCATTCTCGCTTAACAATGGCGTGGAATTTAAAATCCTTTTGTTTTGTAAACATTAGTAATATGATTTCATTAAAACAAATCAAGGATAAAAATAACATTTAAACATATAAATTCTACATATTGTTTTTCACATTCCGTCACATACAATAAGTGTTACGTAAATATATTTTTCGCATGGAATTAGAAAAAGTATCTAGAAATTTCAGAGTATCAATTTCCAATGATCAGTGATTGACTTATCTAATAATAACTCATTGTGATTAACTTATGATTTTCACTATGCGTAAGACACTTGAAATCTCTATTAAACAATTTTATAGGAACTCGTGCTAACTTAAAAGTATTTCACGAAGCAATACCGTCACGTCTTTGTAGCGGAAGTTGACAAGTGAATATTGGAAGTTAATGCGTCTGTCGCAACCGACGGGAATTTTAATTTCTGAAAGCGACCCTCGAAAATTATGTTAACGCTTTTTAATAAATACTTAACTTTTTTGCAAGCAATAAAATTATACATTTGCATGCTTAAATTTGTAAGTACTGTTTAGATAAAACGAGATTTGTTTTAATTTACCAGACCTTCAAAGCAAACGTAAATATATTACGATTATTGAACACAGTTGTATTCTTGGTCAGTTTTCAGGATACTGAAATAATAATTATACAAACCGACGCCAATATTAGCTGCATGAGATATAAATACTAATAACCGCTTTAGATGTTTTTGGATTGAAAATTATTGCATTTGAAGCAATGTATAGGAATGTTAATTTGTACTTTAGAAACAAAACTCAACTCTAAAACATCCCGTGCGATTAATTAATTAGCTCACCCGCGTGAGAGCCATGCTGGGCCATATGCTGACGCACTAATTGAGCCGGGTTGTCTGAAGAGATACCACGGGCTCACAGATTAGTCAGCGTGAAACATACTGGTATTATGTTTCGCCGAGTGAGTGAGGCTATTGGAGGCTCTTAAAAGTGCTGCTAAAGCAGCGTAAAAAGCCTATAACACAACCAATGCGCGGACTGTGGCGTGGTTTTTCAAGGGCAGCGGTGTACTCTTACCATATAAGAGACCCACCTGCTCCGTTGTTTGCGATAGAATAATCGAAATACACTTTTAGGAACTGCATTACATTGAATTTAGTTAAAACTATAATTTTTAACTAATTTATTTATTTATTGCAGTAAAATTGGGTAAGCTTTATTTAACTTCGACAGTCAAAAGTCGAGATCTTTGTTTGACATATATAGTAGAATAATGTAGAATTTTTTTTTATTAAGGCCACCTAATATATTTTTCTAAATTAATTTAGTTATTAAAAAATGTTGATACACAAAATAATTCTATAATCTCTCTTATATAATAAAATATAGTATAATTTTCTAAGAAGTAAATTTACATTGAAATAGGTACAATATTAATAAGAGAATGAAATAGAAAGAAATATATACATTCGCTGAGTTATCTTTATGTCGTCCGCGTCAAGCCATTAGGTGCACTATCTCTATCTCTCTCTATCGGGTTCAGTCTCTATAAGGCTATCCTTGACAAGTCCTCTTGCCCTACTATTTCCCGGGTTAAAACACTTGAACCTTTGCTCTTCGACAATAGCCTTAATAAAGAATAGGGCGCAGGATTCTTTAAAGTTTTTGTGGGTTCCAAAACATCGATCGGAAACCGAATGATGAATCTCTGCATTTTATTTATTTAGTTTAATTTTCCTCTTAATAAATTATTTGATTTATTCAACAAATTATAATATTAACATAATTAAAAATATTGATCAACAGAAACTCTTATGCAATTAAATTCATGAAGAAAATTTCAATCTGAATATCTTCAGTAATTTTCATCTTTAGTCAAAAATAACCTAAATTCTAAGTTTTGTTCTAACTTGTAATTTTGAAAAGAAATATTGCTGCTTAATCTTATTAGATTAAGCAGCAATATTTATTATAATATTTTATAAAGTTGAATAGTTTGTTTGAACATTCAAATCTCAAGCACCGCTACGTTTATGTTATGAAACCACTTTGGTTATGTCAGGAACCATGTTGGATAGTCCAAAAATAATCTTTATAAAACGCCAACAATATAACCCAAGCTGTAAAAATTACCAAAAAAATGACCAAGCAAGAAGGGTGTTTGAGTTGTTTTAAATTATGATTTCTGATGTTTAAAAAACCTTTAAGTATTTATATATTTAAGGAGTATATTATTTATAAATATTTGTCCCTTTTGTTTATTAAAGTTTACGAATATTTCTAAATACGCTTGCTTCTACAAGTCAACAGTAACTTAGTAAAAATACAGGCGAGGTACAATTAATTCAGATTGCATCAACAGTATGTCTCTCGTGAAACATAGAACATCTTCATTCACTCTATTCTAAAGTTGTGTTTATGGAGTTCAAATTACCGCATCAGAATTTTTTAATAACAGACGTAAGAGAGACGGCTTCTAGTGAATTTTCCTTAAGATTATATGTGTATAAGATTTCTAGTGATAAAAGTATTAAGGTCAGTTGTAACGTATATGGAATACATAATATGGTTTTATATAACATAATACTGCTAAATATTTAAAAAAATGATATAATTATGCCTTACGAATAGAACGTTGAAAAAAACATCTCATCATTTATTCACTTCGCTGGCGGGTTATAAGGTATTTTCTCTTACGTTTCGTGATAGATAAATAGAATTTTTGCCAAATCCATAAATTTTAAATAAATTTATAGTTTCTTTATAATCTTTGAATGCTAAAGCTTCTAAATTCGGGAAGTTTTTGTACTTTTATGCCATAGTCTTGAATAAAGGCTAGTTCAAAGATTTTGAAAAATAATTTCATAGAAAATATAATACACAATACTGTTCGAATTGTAAATAGTTTTTTTTCATTTGTATACATCATCCTGTAACGGTGAAATTGATTATTTTTAAATGAAATTTTAACGTATGTCGTGACAAACCCATGAAAATACTTCTTATTTAATTCAAAAAAATATGTACAGCGGACTTTGGTACCTACAAGATTTAGTGTACCAGAGGTAAGGTCATAAAAAGTACCCTTCTTAACATATTGGTATGGTCGAACTATCGGTTACATTTGCTCGATTAACAAGATTTTAGTATTTACATGTATTTTGAGTAAATCGGTAAATTACAATACTTAATTGGTAATTACAAATTAATACATTATGATTTATAATTTATGAATTACTAAATTAATCAATGAGAATATTGGCGCGGTCATATTATATGTTTTTTTTAAATAAATATTTTAGAGGTTTTATATTAAAATTAAATTAACTTTATTAATTTTATATTAAAATAACGTCCACCCTCAAGGTTTACAGACGACCTTATAAAGGTCGCCAGAAGACGGTGGATGCAGGTCGCCTTCGACAGGTATTCATGGAAGTCCAAGCGGGAGGTCTATGTCCAGCAGTGCACGTCTTATGGCTGAAATGATCATAATGATCTTAAAATTAGTGGAACTTTAAGCATAAACAGTTCGGTAATGTGCACAATTGTAATGTAGTAAAAGTTTTCAATGAAACTCATGTAAAATTTTCACCATGTTACGAAATACTCTAAATAGATTTAACCTAATATCACAAAAATAATAAAAAATTCAAAATTAATCATTTGATTTTTACTGCAAATTTAACAATGTATCTAATATATAAGTTACATTTGTAATCGAATATATTTGAGTGTTCATACTTAAAATGAGCTAAGAAATTTATTTTCAGATTTTTCAATAATATAAATTATACATATCAAATACCATAAAAATTTATATATCCTAAAAATGACCAATTACATAACAGTGCTTTCCTATTCTTTATGTCCTATACCTAGTAAAATATAACAAAGTCCATTTCTCTTTCCGTTAACTAAATGAGGATTTTCTGGGATAAAATAAATCTTAAAGCAAATACCTATTCGATAGTTTTTTCTGACATAATTACGGTTGGTAAGCACTTAGCTAGTCCGACTTTAGCTTCTCCTTTGTTTCCAAAGTTTTCCGCACGACTGGGCAGAGTCAATGAAATGAATTTGAAAACTATTACTTACGGGCATTTTGTGTCCAAAAAAATCGTAAGTTTCCCTATTAGCAAAATCTATTATGATTCGGGCGCTCTATGTTGTTCTTATTATAGATATCTTTTCAGCGGCTTTACCGCCGATCGTGCATAATTTAATCTTCCGTTAATCTCAATGAAAACAATTTTCTATATCTTTTAAGTTTTATTTTTGAATATAATAGATTATATTGCTGATATAATATTATTGCTGCATAATAAATATGCATAAATTTAGTTTGTATTTGTTTAAGATAAAATATAAGTGCACAATTAAATAAAATAAATAAAGCTTATAAGCAATAGGAATAATAACTAACAATTTATGTGGCTGCCAGAAGTTGCTCACACTTTTTGCCCTATCGTCTATATTCTAGTGGAATACACTTATGTAACTCGATTTCCCATCCTCCTTCCACACCCTACATTCCAACTTGACGTTTCTCCCTTTGCAATGTAGCATTTTATTTTTATAGCCTTGTCTTTCCGAATATTTTGCGTCGCCTTTGCTCCTTGTAATACCGAAGAATGTCCAAATTCTTCGCAATCTTCTTATGCTACCTACTGTATGGTTTCACAATTCAAAATACGATTTTACATAGATAGATAGTTGCTTGATACATGTAATAAATTTTCAATTGCTTTTCCAAATTATGTGCTTTTAGCCTTCTAACATTGCTTTCAGTTCGCGAAATTCTTTTGCAAACAAAATCGTGTCATATGAAACGGATCTATTTATTTTCAATAGTGTTGGCAAAATGTTTTCCTGTGAGATCGGTCTTCTCTCACTTATTCTTTCTCTTGTCAAGAGTCGTGAAAAGAGTCTGTTGTTTGTTACCACGAACAATGTCTGAGTGACTCGTGTAGCATATTCATCTAAAGCCCAAGCCCCGTACAGGACAATAAATAAGAAAAGGGAGAAGCCGGCGATTATATAGTTTTTCTCGATCCGACTCAATAACATCAACTTTTCGTAGTCGCAGGTAATCTCTTTTGATATTAGTTTTGATATATTAGATAATGGCTCGTATATGCCTAGGTATGCAACTACAACTATGTAACTAATTATAGCGGCATAACAAGTCTTATAGGAAGTGAAAAGTAAATATCTTATTTTCTTAAAGTCATGAGTAGGACTCAGCAATACCAGGACCACAGACATCTGCAGAAGCAGCACCAGACTGAGAATTGAAGAGCTCATATCCATTCTATTGATTTGATTTCAGTCTTGATGTAACAAACTATTTCATTTCATTATTAATGTTTTATATGTTAACGTTTTTAGATCAGTCTTTTATTACTTTACATTTTATATTTTTAATGACTAGATATAATGGCATAATTGACAGTTTTTTTTTCTTGAAATAGAATATCAAAAGGACTAAATAGGTTCTAATGTTGTAGTAACGACTAAACAGGCTGATGTCAACTGTCAGTTTGTTTATGTATTCATATGGTATAGCGGACAACGGAGCAGGGGTCTCCTATATAGTACGAAAAAACCGCTGACTAAGGACAACCTCGATATATTAATTTATTAACTGTGTCACTTCATAATTTTTTAATCTTCACATGTAATATACGTTTTTCCCAAACAGAAAGTGACACTTCATTGATACATTTTTGTATCCAATGGCACGTTTTAAGGTGTATGCTTTATTATGTTAAATTTAAATGTTACTTAATATAAGTTGTAGGTCATAAAATAAGAAATATCTCATTAAATGCTTTTTATTCACATTTCTGCCTTAAGATATGAAATTTTAAAAACGTTGGAAGAACAATAGACGCATTTGAAATAGGTTTAGTTTCTTGTTTAGTTAATATCGCGTGTCTACACATGAGTTCAAAGTCTAGTAGTTCAGCCATTTTTATAGTAAAATGTATGATTTTTTCAAGCAAAATAAATAAACTCAGTGATAGAAAAAAGCAAGTGATTCCAATTGCAAATTCACTCATGTAGAATCTTCTTATCAACTCTTTTTCCTTTACTTTATGTATTAAAGCAGTATTAGCTTTGTTTTCCCATAATATTTGAAAACACAAAATTAAAAATAAACAGAAAGTAACGTTAAGAGAAATATTCGATGGTACTGATTTGTTGTGTTTAAATTTATACCAACAATCTCGTATGAATCCAACATCTTTTATCGGCTTCAGTAAAAGTATTATTAAAACCACTTCAGAAAGCATTATAAATCCAGATATTGCATTAAAAAGATTTATCATATTGATATACAATAAAATAATATGAATATTAATAAAATGACTAATTCTTAAATATCTGTTCTTCGGTTTCCAGACACAATTGTGATCATTGTATCTTTACTTATAGATGAAGATCCTGTAAATTCTTCTCCAATTTTAATTATTTTACTTTCCTTACGTTGATCTAAATCTGAAATACCCTTATTAGAATGTAATTTACAAAAGTGTTCGATAGTACTATCATCTTTAAACTCAATCACTGAAGGCCAGCGCACTACATCATAGTCTTTAATAGTCTCATTTTTAATTGAACTTTCTAACTCTACATTATTCTCTTCAATAAATGCAATATCAATTAATTCATAATTTGCCATTAAATTAGTAAATTCTACTAATTTGGCCGAGAAATTCATAAAATCAAAAATCCTTAGTGTAACAAGAAGGAAAAATAACGAAAACGTTCCCAAAATGTAATTTCTTGATGCATTCTTTGCAGTAATAATATTTCTTAATTTATTATCAGCCAAGTTTTCCTGCTTCCGTGCAGAATTCAATTTTGTTAATGTTTTAGTAGGTGTTATAATTCCACAAGAAATAATTGTTATAGCGTAGATAAAAGCTAAAGAAACTGTAAAAATATTACCGTCTTCAAAGATTTTTATATTATTACACAGAGTGACAATATCGAAGAATGGTGTAAGTAAAAACAATATAAAAACTACCTGAATCAAATTTATGGATATCAGTACTATTGAAGATGAGTCTAGATTCATTTTTCGTTTTATTTAGACCATGTTTTATAACTCCATTATTTTAAAACAGCCGAAAATATTCCATTTTTATATTCAACATATGATTTTAAGAAGAAATTTTAACATTTTGATAGAAGTCTTGTTGTAAATTTGACAGATAATTGCGGACTATATCATATTTGAGTTGTAAAAAAGATCTTATATCATTATTTTTATTAACGTTTATACAATTCCAAAAAAAAATAATAATTCGTAAGCAATAAAAATATGTTTCGTAAAATAATTAATTGTTATTTAAAACAATTTGATTAAAACGATGCAGTAAACGGCTTGGAAAACATAAATTTAACCACAAACTATAAAAGACCAATGGTTCAGTGAAATAAAAATATACTTTCTTAAGTTTCTATATAAAAAAAATGTACTGTACCATCCATCTAGAAAAGTATATCACAGAAGCCAAAAAATAAGAAAATGTAGACAAGTAGTTTCCAAATTATAATGAAAAAGTTGTAGTATTAAAAATATAAAAATTACAGCAATCGTTGCGGAAACAATTATTTCAATGAATATTGAACAGTAACTAATAAGGCAGCGAAATTCACACCTGACTATGTCCTGAGTACCTTATATTTTATAATGAGTATTTTAAAGAGTATTTTATAACAGTGCGATGAACGGCATAAAGCCGAGATAATATACTGCAAGTTTCTACTACTTTCTTATGACTTTCTTTTACTAAATTCTCACTACATACATCTGTAACTGATGATAATTGGTTAAGAAATAAAGAAGTCGTGAGGTCGTGCATGGGCGGCAGTGTTCTTTTACCATATAGGAGATCCACCTGCTTCGTTCGTATGTCTGTTATAGAATAAAATAAAAAACGATATTAAAAATGATTCTTGCTAATTATAATCTATTAAGTTTATCGTGTTCTTCAGATATACAAGATTAATTCGAGAATTGTGATTAAAGCCATTATTGACTTTCCTCTTAATATCATTGCAATCAAAACCGGTTATAAATATTTAAACGCAGTCCAATAATGTGAATCTTTGTTTTGGCTATTTACTCCGAGGGTTGCTAAATGAAGAACGTGAGAGAGACAAAAGGTTATCGAAGAGAAATCTTATTAAAAGATATTTCTTCACGCTATTCCAAGATATTTTATTCTGTATAGAATATTTACTTTCTATGTAAAATTACTTTTTTATATATCTTTGTAATGGTTATTTTTTTTATTATATAGCGGACAACGGAGCAGGTGGATCTCCTATATGATAAGTAAAAAACGTCACCCTTGAACAACCGCGCCATAGTAGGCTCATTGGTTGTATTGCCGGCTTTTTCCTCCACTTAAGCGGCGTTTTCAAGGCTCTCTGATATCCTCACTCACTTAGGGAAACAAAGTAGAAGCACTGTGTCAAGTACAACTACAATTTCACGCTATTCGATTACATATACGAGTATTCTGTGAGCCCGGGGTATCATTCCGGACGAGCCGGCCCAAATGGTGCACCAGCATATGCTTCAGCATGACTCTCCCACGGGTGAAATTCATTTATTTATTTATTATTTGTTAGCCGTCATTCATAAACAACTTATTTCTTTTGGATTATCTTTGATCGTTGAGTTTAATAAGTAACACGTTTGCATGAATCTTTATAAATAAACTAAGATTAGTTAACATTGAAACAATACTCTGATCAAAGTCAAGTAAGATAGACTTACTTTAAATTTAGATTATTATAATTATAAAATTTCTTTGATATACGTATTGACAAGTAATTGAATAATTGTTAAATAATTCTTAATATTGGTATTGGAAAGAATTGAAATCTTTTTTTAGGTTTAATTAAACAATTCTGTACAGTGTTCTGCGCTCAAGACGTTCTAATAATAGGTTCTTGAGTTAGTGCTTTTATTGCTGTGCCAAAGACTCCGATTTTATTTTGCGACTTTCAAATATTTCGTTCCTAACATGCCTTAAGTGTTATAAATGAAATTCCTATTTTCCGCGTATTTATTGAATTGTAACTTTGTAACATTATATATAACCTTTCATATTATATATAACTACCCATATACATATAATTACCCATATACCTAGACAATACCTAGAAATTATATACAACCTTAGGAAAATTAATTTCATTTATTTTTGTAAATAATAAATGCCATTTGTCAACTTATTAGTTAAGTAGTTATTTGTTTCCATACGTATTACTTGTAAGAATATTTATGGCAAGATTAAGTAAACTTATCTTTATCTAAAATAAGTAATTGTGATAAACACTTAATAATGATATGTGTTTATGTTTTTTAATAATGATTTACTAAAGAATTATTGAATAATATCCGGTCACAAATCAAAGTATTTGTTATTTCGTTAGGGCTCAATAAATCGAGGGGAAATTGCCAAGTTTTCACATTAAAATATCTTTCCTCCTTTTGATACTGAGTTATTTGTTTATAACTTCGCACCAAGTACTTTATAGAATACTTTGAAGTAGTTTTAGACAAGCCATATGTAAACGATATATTAAAAAATACTAGGATAATATGAAATTAATATTCTTGAATGGTTGTCAAAAATAACCGTAATAATATTATATAAACGATAATTCTAACATTTGTTTTTAAGAATGTATATTTAACTTATATATTTGGAGCCAAAAAACTAAAAAAAAGCTCACCTGGCAGCTTGAAATGGCAGTATTTTTTAAAGATTTAAATAGACTAATATAGTATACATATTACATATTACATATGGTATTTTAAAGTCGGGCAATGTAATGTTTTGTAAAACTTTCCAGCATTCTGTCTAGTTATTTTTATGTACAGCGTTCACAATACAAGTTTTATGCACGTCACGTATAATAAATTTAATAGTGAAGTTCGCTCTGCCTACGGGCTTAATTTAGTTGTTGCTGTACTATCCCATTAGATTATACAGCCTTTCAATTAATATATGAGCAAGTATGACCACCAAGATGTTTACCATTGATTTCGTTAATTGATATTTTCTATATAGTATAGCGGACAACGGAGCAGGTGGGTTTCCTGTATGGTAAGAGAACTCCGCCGCCCATGGACAACCGCGCCACAATCCGCATATTGGTTATGTTGCAGGCTTTTTCGCAACTTAAGCGGCATTTTTAAGGGCCTCCGATATCCTCACTCTCTGCGTAACGCAGTACAAGTACCGGATCACGCTGCGTATTCTGTAAAAGAAACAATAAATATGGATAATAAATTACTAGCTGACCCCGGCAAACATTGTTTTGGCACATATATTATCATTTAGTAATAGCCCTATTAACAAATAATGATCGTAGAAGGGTGGAAATTTAGACTTCCATATGTACTTTTTCATGGAAAATGATATAAAAATAGAAATTTTTTTTTAGAGTTAATAAATTAAATTTTTATTAAAAAAAATGAAGATAAAATTATTGGGGTGAACCACTCTTATTACTTAAGGGTATAAAAACAGATAATAGCCAAATCTCAGACCTAATCAATACGAATAAAAAAATTCATAAGAAACGGGTCAAGCCGTTTCGGAAGAGTATGGGAACGAACATTATTTACATTATTTTATATATTAGATTAGGTACAATATGTCTTTAACTGTATATTTTAAACCCATTCCGGCGCTAGTAACATTACGTATTGTACGGAATAGTACAACATACTATTCTCTCCTATCTTACTGAGAATACTTATACTCTTAGAACAAGAAAAAATAGCTCTATATAATATACGTGTATGCGAAAAAATTTTAAAACCCCATTTCAAAATATGAATCGACGGAAAACGATTCGCAATCTCATAATAATTTCCATTCTAGTAAACTTGAACATTACCTGTAAAATTAAAACGCACATATTTCCATAACAGAAACGGCAGATGAACCAAATAAAGGATATTTAAATAAATCGTACTTATGAATAGGGCTGTAAAGCAAGAGTCATTTAAAATAGATTAACATATTAAATACAAATACTTTAATAATCTACGCTGTTAAATCAATGAAAATATTTAGGTGGTCGTGAAAAGTTAAAGCGTTCAAACGCTTTATCATTGTAAAATATTATTAGACGCTTTTTTAGAACATTTACAACCAAACGACGTTTTACTGTATTATAAATAATTTTTAAATATTGTTTTTATAATTCATTTATTAAATTTTATTTATTTAATATTATGTTTTATGATCAGAAAGATATCTTTGGATCGTTAAATATATTTCGTAATAAGGAACATGTCGTGTTTACTTAATGCAGATTTAACTATTTTATATTCTATAGCTGACAACGGAGCAGGCAGGCAGCAGCAAACTATTTTCAAATATATGAACTGAAAGATTATTATCTATATGTATTATATTTCTATGTAGTATAATATTGCTTATATTATCATATAGAGAACAACGGAGCAGTCGGTTGTTTTATAGTATATCAAACAACGGTCAGGTGGGTCTCCAATATGGTAAGAGAACACCGCTGCCCATGAACAACCGCGCCACAGTCCGCGCCTTCAACAGCTCTGAAACGACACATACAAAATATAAAATTATAAAAACTGGAAATAAAAAAGTGTGGACATCCAGGCAATGTATCGTTGCCCAATAGTTACATTCTGATAAATGATTCGTGGTGATAAAGTGCTCGAATTTTTGCTTCCGCCATTTTGAGCAAAGCATTGTATGCGACAGACTTTGTTATTAATCACTGTTGTACTTACGGACAATTAATTACGTTCATCCAAAAAGCTCTTTGCTCTTCGCTTGATCTATTTGCTCATATCTAAAAAAGCTTAAAAAAGAAAAACTTAAAACATTCAATGAGTTTAACAAATAATTTTGCTGGAAATAATATAAAGTATACAAGTACTTATACAAACACCAAATATAAATATTTAAATCCTTCGATGTCGGCTAGGTATTGATTTATAAATAAATAATAATAACAACCTTATAATATATAAAATTATTATATGATTTATAATAATATATCGTAATGACGGATTTTACCAAATAGACAAATCAAAGTATTTAAATCTGAATGTCCTTATGAGAAATACCGACACGAGTGTGTATTAATTCAAAGAGCTGCGAGCAGTATATTCCATTGTAATACTTCATTACACGTAATATAGCAATTACCAACTCGAAGTACCCCTCAAGGTGTACTTGGGTGAGATGACTTCACTAAAAGTTTAAAACGAGCCTCATATAAAGATGTGAAACGAGCAAACGGGTAGCGGTATTTCAATGTCTATTGTGAAAACTATTACGTTAAAATACTATATCTACATAATAATTACTATATATATAATAATTACGTCAAAATTTCTGCGACGGTACTTTACTACTTAAAAATAAATAAAAATGAATACTTTGTTAGTTTAAATTTCATTACAGTTATTGAATATAAAAATGACATTAAAATAGCATAGTAATGTTTATCATTATTGGTTAAGTAGTTTAAGGAATTACGTTATGTAAACAAAAGGCCGCAATAAGACTAACCAAAACGCCGTACTGACATTAGTAGTTATTGATATTATCGCCTTTAGCAAACAAAATGTTCAGTTTTATAAAGTTAAAGAATTGCTACTTCTGTACAGACATTCGTACAGAAACGCGGCATCTTGAACTAATATTTACGCCTACAAATAAGTAAATCCTTTTCGTTCACATTATTACAACAGAACTCAGGGCACAAAATCGAAGAAATATCGCAACGATATTGGAAAAATTCGCTTAGCAGCTTATGATATTCCAAAAAATACAGTCCACTCCTAATGTTTTATTCAAGCTTTTGTCCTTTTTGTTGGAGACACATCTCGCTCCGGATCTAAACATTTTGTTTTATCTTTAAATGTAATTCAGTTAGTTTAATCTAGGTAATACAAACTATTGATATCTATAAACTATTAAAACTTTATCAGTTTTGATCACGTTTAAAAAATTATCGAAATTTGGTTACCCAGCCCCAGAACAACAATAGCCGACAATGCATCCACGGTCCTACCAGGTCTAACAGCGCCCATGGGCAGTGGACCACATATCAAAAATGAACCTCCTGCTCTTTTACTCGATTTTAATTTAAAAAGCTTCATATCGTATATAAAATTCATCTATAACGTTGCCATTTCAATAAAATTTTACGACATATGACAGATAGGGGTTCAATAATATTTATCAAGCATTCTTATTTATATTCATTTATAATACTTTTACGATGTCTAACATTTATGCTTGTTAATATAAGTTACAGCTACAGCGGTAAAACCTTTTATTAAAGTTAATTTAACGATCTTCTAATGTGTTTAGAAAACATGCGACCTGCTGGCAAATACCTGAGTCTGAGAAACAAAAAAGATCGATTATCGCATAACTAGTAACAGCCCCTTAACTTGGCTCTCGTCGGCCAGAGTACTCTTGAAGACAGAAGGCAAGCGCGGCCATTTTTAAACTCCAATATCGTCCCATCTGGGCCAAGGCTAAATATTTTCACGTTACTTGTAACGTTTGTTTAAAATTTAAATATTTTTTGATAGGTTTCGTTAGATGAAGGAAACTGTAAGGCGATTTAGAACATGAAGATTAAAGTTCTGAGATGTAGAAGCATCATAGTATAATGTGTGGTAAAACTATGTTTGAACTTATATCAGTACCGCTACGAGTCTTTATGTAGATGTGTAATTTTTGGGAGAAAGCAGTAAAGATATGCTTTTCTTATACTTTTTTTTAATCCCTCCAAAGCAAACCAAAAGATAGATATTTAACACAGGAGAGCCATGTTGAAGTATATCCTGACACACTAATTGAGCCGACTCTTCGGAAGATATACACACAGGCTCACAGAATACTCAGCGTGAAATGGTAGTTGTGCTGTGTTTCGCAGACTGAGTGAGGATCAAGCGGCGTACAAAGGCGGCAAGATAACCAATGCGTGGATAGTGGCGCGATTGTACATGGGTGGCGGTGTTCTCTTACCACAGAGGAGACCTACCAGCACCGTTGTCCGCTATAAAATAAAAAAGCAAGAAAAACTGATGCAAAAGATATCAATATATCTATAAAGATTACGTAATAATAACTTGTTATTACTTTCTACACAACAGTATAATATAGTTTGAGTTACAAAATTAAAGTTACTATAATCTTAACAAACTTCTAACTTAGTCTAATTAAATAACTTCTTCAATATGAATTATGTGGAGGTAATAGATGTTATACCGTTATTCAAGGGCTGTACCACATGTAATGCATTAATCTACCCGAACGTGTAGTGTTTGGTAATATGTTAAGATATACATAGAGTAAAACCCGTATTTTTATTGTCTAGTTAATTGGAATAGATTTTAAGATATATTTTACAGCCTTCATATTACATCTATCACCTTCACAGACATTTCACCCGTGGGAGAGCCACGCTGAAGCATATGCTTACGCACTAATTATGCCTCGTATGAAGTGATACCACGAGCTCACAGAATACTCAACTTGAAACGGTGTTTCCGCTATATAATATTTTTTTTTGATTTGATTGATTTGATTTTTGATTGAAAAAATTGAATTACTTGTTACGACTATTAGCCGTGAATAATATTAATGTTCAACTAACTGTTGCATAGCAATTTTATTGTAAATTCAGAAGTACCATTTTATTTTTCAAACATGAGTGATAATCAATATATGTAAATAATTTATTTGAATCTAAAAATCCATCAGAAATAACGAAAAAGTAAGGATTTGTTACGAAATTCATGCAGTTTACGAAATTGTTCGAGGTCTAACCAAAATATAATATCAAAATACATTAATTGTCCTTAGTCTCAATAGCTATTCGCGTTGCGTCCTAAATCGGCAATAGAAGGGAAAATAAAAGCGAAACATAAGAATTCTAAACAAACAATATACAATAAACATAAGACGGCGTTCACTATAAAAGCCTCAAACCCCAAATAAAGCACGTAGACAAAATAAATAATAATAAAGGTACGTTTCCATGTTTTTATAAGATTGTTGTGTTACGAATTCACTGCATATTATTACAATTAATTTGGTTGATAAGGGAATGTGACACGGGTAAGTGAGTTCCTTGAATGTTCCATTTACATTTGTAGGGTTTCTTTTTTATTATATTTGCGAGCACATTGATCCACCTGATATCGAAAACTTGATTTTTTCTATAGTACAGCGGACAACGGAGCAGGTGGGTCTCTTATATGGTAAGAGAAAACCGCCGTCCATGGACAACCGTGCGACAGTCCGCGCATTGGTTGTGTTGCCGGCCTTTTACGTCACTCAAGCGGCATATTTAAGGGTCTCCGACATCTTCACTAACTCAGCGAAACAGTACAAGTACCGTTTCACGTTGAGTATTCTGTGAGCACGTGGTATCACTTCGGATGAGCCGGCCCAATTAGTGCATCAGCATATGCTGCAGCATGGCTCTCCAACGTGTATTTAATTACGATAAAAAAAAATTACATTTATTTTTAATAACTTACCATGCATAAGGTTAAAATAATAAAAAAACACACCAAGCCTAAAAAAATAACAAAAAAATATATAGTAGAATGTAACCTACTAGATAAATATTATTTTAATAGCTTAACAGCATGATTTAATTGGATATGTACATTAGTTGGTTGATTAAGCACGATCGTTATTCCCGTGTCAGTTTTCGAATAATTATTATCAAACGTTATTTGATATTGGTTATTGGTTATAACATTACATGCCTCTGATTTAACATCAAGATATCTATAGAATTTAGAGTAATTTACATAAGGGTATAAACATAAAATAATAATGAGAAATAATATTCGGTTTGGATATGGCCTTTTCATGGCTAAATTTAATTCAATTCTTTTATGCTAAAGCAGACAATGGAACAAGTGGGTCTCCAATATGGTAAGAGTACATCGCCGCCCGTGAACAACCGCGCAGTTTTGTTGCCGGCTTTTTCCGCCGCATAATCGGCACTTTTTTTTAAGCGGCCCCCTATATCCTCACTCGCTCTGCAAAACATAGTACAAGTAATATTGCACTCTGAGTTTATTGTGTACCCGTGATGTCACTTCAGACGAGTCGGCCTAATTAGCGCGTCAGCATATGCTTCAGCATGGCTCTCCCAATAAATACGATACTATTAAAACACTCGCATGGCCACTGTCAAGCCCTTTCAGAGACCGAATAAATTATAACTCACCGAACCGGGAGTCGAACCCGATACCTCTCGCTTCATGGTACAGTTTTAAAACAATTAAGCTACGAGGCTCTATTTTTCTATACACATACCTTCCTTTCTTTTAAAATTATTACAAAAATAGTGATAGTATAACGAACGATGGGAAGGCTCATCTAAAACAAGTGGTACTCCACCAAAGGTACTTTTTCAAGGTATTGTCGTGTTAATTTAGAAATTCTTCAGCGAGCAGCTGATTCCGTAGAGTACGTATTGGTGCGCGGCACAAATTGCCTTTAAAAAACGCTCAGTTTTGGAACGACCGTTACGGATTAAAACTTTGTATTCTGCCACGATTTTCGAAAACAAAATTCAGCTACAGGTATTAATCCAAACAATGAGGAAACCAATAAATCTAATACAAGTGCTTGCAAGTTGAAAACTTACGCAAAATGTAAATTATTCTCCCCTCGTCTCATCAAAGAGCATATAAACAAAATATGATTGATTAGAAATAAAAATCTAGTTTTGTATTTGCCCGGTAATTATAAACTTGTATGAAATGATTTATAGCGAAATATTATTAATCTACTCAATTAGTTTCTACTAATATGATACTAAATTAATACAATGTAGATAACTTAATATCACTAAAATATGAAAGAACATAATATAATTAAACAGACGAATTCACATACTTTATGTATAAGACACTCCTTCTACACGTCTTCCCTAATTAAAAATAAAAAAGAAAATATTGTTGTGCTTACTTTCTCGTTTTTTCAGGTAAGTCTCGATCATTCGATGACACAGCCAAGGAGGACCCATGTCTTACTGGTAAGTTTTTTTTAAAACAAACCAAACAACGCCATTCACAAAGACATGTTTACTTAAGCTGCATTGCTTCCCATATCATTATAAAAATCATATGTTAGCCTACAGATTGAAAATATTTTATTATATTGTTATTTGATTAGTAAATTTTATTTATAAATTAAAAAACCAAAGTAACAAAATTGAGATGGTGACAAATAAGTTTTACATAGAACTTTTAGAAGATACGTCGTAATAATCTCTACGAACAAGCCTTAACGGTATCACGTATAGGTTAGTAGAATAATATACAAATTCAAGCCCTTTTTAATTATTATTTTATGGTATCAGGTATATTTGTAATAATAATGCTTATGATCCATTATGATCATCTAAAAGATACATTATTATGTAAGAGCATGGATTACATAACAAAAAGTTGCTACGCGGGAGTGACGACAACGATTATTTTTTAAAACATGATACAACACATTATTCCAGCATTAAAATACCAGCTCTAAGCTCGAGTACATACTTTACGCTGTACACAGAAGGTTCATAAAAATATATTAACGCGAGATTGTCGCGGAAACATAGGCTTAATTGCAAATTTTTCATCTCATTCTTTGCGTAAATAATTGAATGTGGATCCGTCTGTGCGTTTTTCTTAAGTGTCATATTGCTATTTGATATTTTACTAACTTTTGTAATAATTATTTTTGAGTATATTAATAATAAAAGCACTCAAGAGCTACAGTAAGATATCACTTTATTAATGCAGATAAAATATTGAAAGGGCTACTGTTAATACTAAGTTATTACAATGGATATTCACAATTTATTTTTTTATTAAAGCTAAACCCTTTTTTTCTAAACATTAAAATAAATTAGATATATCATTTGAATGGCCCTTTAAAATGTAGTTTATTCTTTGTAAAAAACCTGACGCAGAACAGTTCTCACAGGCTTCACAAAATTGTTTATTGCACTTAAAACAACGTATCCTCTGAATGTCTCGCCGAGATGGATGCTGTATTCAAAACTTGCTGAGAAATGATAAACTTGTTCTATAACTCGAATGTTAGCTTTGTTATAGTTTTAAACTTTGCAAAAGTCATATTTTGTGTCAACATAATTTTGTTTTGTGAGCATTTAGCATTCCTAATTTTGTCTCAACGGACGTGAGTTTTGACCAATGTGAAAACTAGTTTTTAGTCAGCTCAGTGCGATATTTTAATCTCTTTTATAAATTGACGGGTTTCTATTTTAAACTGCTCTTCAGACTTACATTTGACAATATTTCATTTTCATTATTTAATAAACTTTACAATATTTTAAATACTTAACTAGTTAATAAAAAAAATAATATTGTATGTCTATATAACCTTTTGACATCGTTAAAACAATATTTAATAATGTTAAACAATTTATACATATTACAGAAAAACTATGTAATTTTTTTTAATTTTAAGAAATTTCCGAATTTCTGTGCAGTATGTAATCTATGCAAATATTTATACATTCATATTAAAATCAAAGTCTTATTCGGTAGGTTTCAAAACTGTGCACTGTATTGTGTCTATAGTTCATGTGTTTGCTAATTGCACCATAACAAGAACAATCCACATAATCTCCAATAATAATTTACAATTATATTTTTAGAAAAACTAGTAAATATAATATACATATATATTATAAAGTTAAAGAAGTCTAGGCTAGTATTATTTCCAAAATCGTATCGAATATTGAAAGATCCTTACTCAAGATCAAAAACCAATGTTTAACAAGTTAACTGCGATCATACACGCTCCGAATTATAAAAGTGTATTGACTTCAAAACTTATAGACGCCCCAATATCATTTACCAAAGTTCGCTTATAGCACTTGGTAAAGTCGAAGTTCTTCACAAGTTATATTTTCTCAATCGTGCCCTCGTTAGCAAGGATCGTGACCCTCTAGATTAATTTATTCGCGTCTATTGTATACACTCCTACGCGATTTAATTAATTTCAATGTTTTGTAGGCATTGTTATAAGGCTTTTGCGTACAAAATTGCGTTTCAATTGTCACCATAGCTTGCACTTTTTATGAATTCTCACTCGGCGCGGTGTTATTACTGATTTTGCTGACATCGATGACGATCCGTCATTGTTGTCATATACGTTCACTATTGACGATTTTAATTAAGCAACGGAATGGATGAACATCTACTTAATGTTTCCTTCTTTCGAACGTATTCAACAATAGAATACTTGCTTGCATATGACCAATGATATTTAAATTAAAATTATTTCCTGTTAGGTGCTTCTTTATCTAATACATTTTCTCCTTTGAAAATTATTTAATTATAATTTTTATAACATTTTGTATTGTTTATATGTAGCATCCACAGATTTTAAATTGAAATAAATAAAACATTGTAATTGTTTAGTCAAAAACAAGTAGATAATATAATATCTATTTTTAAATATATTTAAACAATGCTTTAATAAGAAAGAAAACTATGTTTCCTTCTATTTTAAACGAAAGACAACAATTCGCAACAACGTAATGGCCATAAACAAAAAATATCGCTCGACAAATGTATCCCGGTCCTAATCCGTACTCTTATCTTCAGAATATATTACGTGTGTGTTTGAGATATTTATTCTAACGCCTACTATTAGATATTTTAGAACGAAAAGAATGAAGAATACAAAATCCACCAAACGAATATAAAAGACAGTAACTAAAAGTGTTTACTCTTTCTCTAGTTTCAGAGCTAGTTATGTTATAAGGAAAGTATTTAGCGGGAAATTTTTACACAGTTATATAATTTCATTTTCGAAAACGCACAGCCCAAATACTTAAATTTGAAGAGTGTAGTATAAAAATAACTTGTAAACATACACAATATGTTATCTCTGACAGTTATTAGATGTCAACAGTTACTTGACATTGGTGTACAAAAATATTGATTTTGACAGTTAAGTACTAGAACAGTTACTAGAAGACAAGGATAATCTGTGGAATTTCGTTTAAGATTTAACATTATTCATGGTTTATTTACAATTTATGAAATATGAATTTTTAATCTTTCAGAGTATTTTGGGGATATTTTAATGTTTCTTGTTATTCATTGAATGGTTTATTGTGAGTATACTTAAAATATAGAGAGAGATCTTTAATAATGATTATTAAATATTTTAATGAAATCTATTTCTTTGAAAGTTAAAATTATATATTAATGTTATATTGAAAACATTGCCCTCAGTCTTGGAATATTTTAAAATAGAATAACTTTCAATCAATTTATCGTACGTATATTAGAATGTTTAGTGGCCTAAAAATAATTTGATGTTTGAATATTTCCCCTGACTCTTGTGCAGTTGAATAATTACCTCTAACATAGTAAGAAAATTGATTTTAAAACTATTTGATCTACGATACCTTTTCGATTAGCCTGACTCTTTGGCGTTGCGTAAAGATGTTGGTTCGCTCAGTATATTCTATTGCAATCACGGGAATCACCATTGAACATCGAGAAAGAATACAAAGTTTTATCATTCATTATTACTGCAATGTTTATCATTCTACAAGGAGGAGGTTTTAAGGAATTTTATGCCACGCACCACCACTCTGTGGAATCAGCTTTTAAATGAATACGACTTGGGAGCTGCAGAAAAGAGCGTACATATTCGTTAAAGGTCGGAAACGCACCCGCGGCTCTGCAACATTTAGGGTAGGACCACTTACCCTAGGTGATCCTCCTGCTCGTTTGCTATTTAAAAAATATAATAAAATTATAGAAGTATAAATTATTGATTTTATTATCTTTAAATGTAATTTTTATCTCTATAGTTCTTAATTTTTAGTAGTTTATCCCAATATACCGTTTGTATGGCTGTTATAAAAGAATTCTAAATTTACATACCTTGGTGCGTATTCTGACTCAAAATGGCTAGAGTGGGTGTTATGACGTAAGAACTCAGCATCTTACAGAGAGTCCAACCTTCCGAGAATAATTTACACGGAAAAAAGCTCAAGCCCATTGGAATAAGAGTCAATTTTCCTTTCACTATATTAAGGTGGAATGTCCATACAAGAGTCGAGTTTCTCGTTAAAATTAATTAAACTCGATAAAAAACCGAAACGATTTTAGGGATTAAATTTTTCGTTTACAATGTTTTGAGTTGTATGGTTAAATTAGCTCGATAAGTAAGTATATAATTACGAAATGTTAAATATTCAATGGAAAATTTCATTTCGTTATATTTTATAAAATAAAAAGGCATTGAAATAGCTATTTGTTGCACCATAGATCAACCCACACAACCACATCGCCACTTGGATTGAGCTTGCGTTGCTGGCCATCAAAGCAAGCACACTTCTTTCACAAGTTAGTAGCACGTCTTAAAATACGCTCTACTATAGCCTGTACTATAGATATTTTCAAGTCAGCAGTAATTAAAGAAAGAAATAATTTCAAATTCCACTACGAAGTTCAATAGTGAAACTTCGAAAAAGCTTGTATAACTGCAAACAACTTGCTCAATGCTAAATTCAGTAGAGAATTCGAAGAAATCCTTTATCCTTAAGGATTTATTAGAAGGAAAATGGTCTTATTGTAAACAAAAAAGTTATCTAAAATAGAGTTCGGATAGTCTAAATAAAATAAATTTTTAATAGAATTGTGTTATTCGTAACCACACTACATGGAATCTGTAGCATTTTAGTCACATATTAGACATAAAATTTAATAAGCCATAAATTGGGAGTGGGCGCTGCGAAGCCACAAATGGTAGTTCCAATAGACGCAATAGAACAGAATTTAACTAGCGTTGTTGGCGCCGATTCAAGAATTAAAGTCACGAAGCTGGAGGTAAAATTTGAGGCATGTAAAATTTGGCAAATTCGTTTACGTGGGTCAGTCAACAAAGGGAATGTGGCGTAAACCAGGTTTAACATTTCAATAACATTTTAAGACTTCTATCCTATTTTGAATACATTTATTTTTATAAGAATTTGAAAAAGATATTGTTTTATATCTGAGTAAAGGAATGAAATGGTAAAACATTCTTTGTACGAACGAATTTCCAGTTCCATCACTTCCCTAATTAGTCCTCCAATCTTCTAATTACTTAAAATCCCTGACAATAAAACTGATGACAAATTTCTCTCAAATAATAGAACGTGGTGCGCAATAAAAGTAAACTTTAAGCCTCGTAGATAAGCCATCCGGTTTATTAACAACGAAATGGTCTCCATCGTGTCATAATAAAGATAAGGATTAATGATTAATTGTATAATTTTATTTCAACAATTGCCATGCGTAGTTTTTTCAGTCACCTGGACATAATGGGATTCATCTATAACTTGGTAAATCTTCAGTCGATATAAATAGTATTATAGTAATAAATATATACATTTGAATAACGCTCTTTTAATTTTTCTATATTGATCATCATCATCATTATTTCAGCCGTAATACATTCACAGCTGGACAAAGGTATTATTTTAAATATTAAAATTTAAAAAAGCCTAAAATTTTGTATCTTTAATGAGTTTAATAATTGAATTTACGTTCGTTTTGCATTTATAGTACGTGTGATGATCTATCGTATTATAGGCGCTGAGATTGAGTAATATATGTATATGTATATTTAAATTCCATATTATCCATATTTTACGGGTATCTTCTTTCGTATACAAAAAACTATTATTTATTAACTAGGTATAAATCACAATAATTCGTAGAAGACTTTCCAGTTTCTGTAAATAAAACAAAATATAGGATCACGTGGTCATGAAAATGTACTAATCACATGAGACGTTACTGTCACCAATGAAGTGCAACAATAGATACAAATTGCTGAATTCTAGCCGCAATGTGACCACAACTTAACAATACGCTTCATTTAAAAAAAAATTATGGAAGTCACCCATGGACACCCCTAGATTTTGTAGAGCTGCGAGTGAGTTTCCGGGCTATAAGGAATATGTACGCTCTTTTTCTGACGGTCTCCAAGTCGTATTGGTTTGGAGATGTTTCTTCTGGCCGCTGATTCCATAGAGTAATGGTGCGCGGCACAAAATGCCTTAAAAACCGCTAAGTTATGGAAATCGAGGTGGCAATTAATATTCATTATACAGCTACTAGACCAGACACTTTAATAGATTATGTAAGTTATATACGCTATTTTATTTTGATTAAGTTCATCTCTATCTTGCCTTGGAGACTTCATTGGCAATTTACGAGCAAAGTATGGCTGCAGCTGAGCTTATAAACTCTTGTTTGTAGTAATGACTCTCTGATTAAAATAAGTTTACTACGAGTTCGGAGCTGTATTAAAAAATCTTGTAATTTTTCTATAAGCCTGTAGATTTTTCCTAATTAGAAAGAAGTTCTAATTTAAAATTTAATAAAGCAACAAGTAAATTTACATTTATAATGTTTTGGAGGTTTCAAGGTCAGTTGCGGTAATGCAACGGTATAATGATTTGTCTAAGAGATTATGATTTAAATTAATTTTTACTCTTTTTTATTCAAAAATAAGTAATATTGATAGAAACGCATAACGCATTTGATAAAATATTTGGTTTAAAACTACATAACTGTGAATAATGCTACTTATCTGATTTGAGTGAACAATTATAACATTTTGTTTGTATGGTTTATAATTTAATTTATAATTTATTCGGTCTCTGAAAACATTTGACAGTACCTGGGCGAGTGTCTTAATACTATCACACCCGTGGGAGAGCCAGACTGAAGCATATGCGGACGTACTAATTGGGCTCATCCGAAGTAATACCACGAGCTCACAGAAGACTCGGCGTTAAATAGTAGTTTTACTTGAAGCGGTACTTCTACAGTGTTTCGCTAAGTGAAGCAGGATATCGGAGGCTCTAAAAATGCCGCTTAAGTGACGTAAAAAGCCGACAACACAACAAATGCATGGACTGTAGCGCGGTTGTTCATGGGCGGCAGTGTTCTCTTAAAATATAGTTAACCGACCTGATCCGTTGTCCGCTAAAATAACAAACAATACAGGAATAAAATAATGGACTTAGATACCTTTCATCTTGGCTCATAAAATAATCTTGCTTGATACCTTATTGAGATATTATTGTTACGAAATAAAAAGATCAATTTAAAAAATAATTTGATCTTTTATTTCCACAAAAATCAAATAAAACTTAAAAACTGCCACATTTTGTATCATGATTGATCAAATGAGAAAAGTGAACTCAGTATCGATAAAATAATTCCATACGTTTCACATCGCGTCTGTAAGCAATCCAGATTATTCCATTACTTTTAGTTACGGATAATTTTATTTATTGGGAAATAGGAAGCGAAGAAATATACGAATGATATATTGTATGTTACTGGCTTTTGTACACACCAATATGGTTAATTCACACTTGATTAAATCAATAATATTACCAAATAATTTATTTTTTATAATATAGCGGACAACGGAGCAAGTGGGTCTACTATATGGTAAGAAAATACCACCTCCCATAGACAACCGCGCCACAGTCCGCGTTTTGGTTGTGTTGCCGGCTTTTTACGCCACTTAAGCTCACTACGCTCTCAGCGAAACACAGTACAAGTACCGTTTCACGTTGAGCATTCTGTAAACGTTGTATCGATTCGTAGTATCACATTAGACGAGCCGGCCCATTTAGTGCGTCCGCATATGTTTCAACATGGCTCTCTCACGGAATATATTACTTTTTACCTTAATACTTTTGCTTATGTATAAATATTAAATACCTTTTTGACGGTAAATTAGGTGACATACGCACAGACAAATGCTTGTGCAATTTTATTCCCTTTATTATAAAGGATCATGTATATGAAAGTATTCCACAGTCATCCTATCATCGAAAATTATTACCATCGATAAACTTGAGTCATATAAAACCGAATAACAGAACGTATTGACGATTTTTGTTGCCAATAAAATATTATAACTCATTCATTTGAGTATGTTGTGCATGCATTATTGGATTGATATGATATGAAGGGATGATAAACATTTAAGATCACATTATTCTGAATTTCAATTATCATATTAATCACAAATGTATGTATTTATGTACGTATGTATTTGCTACAAATATATATATATATATATATAATTATTTAATAGCGGACAACGCAGGTGGGTCTCCTATATGGTAAGAGAATTCCGCTGCCCATGAACAACCGCGCCACAGTTGTGGTGCCGGCTTGTTACGCCGCTTAAGCGCAACTTTCTTAAGGGCCTCCGATATCCTCACTTACTCTATGAGCCCATGGTAATACTTCGGACGAGCTTGCCTAATTAGTGCGTTTGCTCTCTCACGGGTGCAAATCTATATCTCGAATAAGAACTAAGAAATTAACAGAACAAACTTGCTTTCTTTATTATAAACAATTACTTTTATACAATTTTTTTTTGCTTCAAGCTTATTTACTAGAATAATTTAGATATCTGATTGTACTTAAAGGCATTAATAGGTGAATTCCTTATGGGTTAAACAATATTTAAATGATCCATTTTATAATGAAGATATAAAAAAAATACTTTTATACATTTCCTGATAAAATATTGTGCCGATCTAAGATGAATATTCATAAGTTATAGAGCTGTATTATAATAGGTATTCTGTTGCATTTTAACAGCTATTAAAATATTCATGAACACTTGATGTATCAATATTAACTATCATAATACCTACGTAGTTCTACGGTGTGATACTACGAAGCCATTATAATGATGACTCCTAAGTGTAGCAGCAACAGAGAGAATAGTTGATAGAAAAATGCAACTAAATTTTTATGCAATAACATCTTAATGATATTAAATTAAATATTTTTATTTAACATAAATGCATCAACAAAAAATTCTCGGTGAAGGTCAAAGTCTGTCTACCACCAGTTTCAAGCAAGGCAACCGAGAAGAATCGGCGAAATAAACTCAGTGGGTGTAATTTTGTGGCTTCCGTAATAATAACAAAAATTAGCTCTGAGAATGCCTGGCATGAAAATTTTATTCCCAAGGCGTGACATCATTTAAAAAATCATGAACACTATAGTATGCTTTATCAAACAAACGTCCCTTAATAGTTTTTTGAAATTTATTTACAGAAAGATTTTAAACGTTTTCTGGGATCCTCTAAGTATTACCTTTAAAATAATTACTTACTTTGCTGAGTCTGATCATTGGTAATATCAGATCATTATTTAGTGTGTTCCGATTATGAATGCCGCTTTTCTTGACTTAAATTTAATTTTAAGTTTAAAATATTTTCGTTAGTAAAAAATATATTAGAAGCTTGCGATTCTGTGGTCTCCATATTGTTTGGAATATTGCCCCAATATTATAAATAAAATAATGTTTAGTAGTTGGACATTTGAGCGTATGCGAGTTTTATATGCGCGTCTTCAGTATATTTATGAAACTCATACTCCAGATACAATCGAATACAATGCCTTGAGTTATATTTCAAGAAATTTAATCCTGCAGCTAGATTCTGGTAGTAAATAAAAAAGCTCGTAACTACGAACAAGCTCAGTTTACGGACAAAAGATGGCTCAGTTTTTATACACAGTGCGGGGTCATTGCACTTTGAATAATGCGGTATGATACCAGTACGATACTTTGTGGGACATTTTATGAATTTATTATAATATGCTAGGTAAACTAAAGCTTAACACGAATTAAGAATAGATTATGCTATTGTTAATTCCATTGTTTTTTCAAAACAACGCCATCTCTTTCTCTCATTAATGTATATAATAGGTAATATTAATGGTAGAGAGACAAATATTTCAAAAAAAAACATTGAATTATAATAATACAGAATTTAAAATTTAAAAAAATGTATTTTTAATGACAACCAAAAATCCAGCAGATTTAAATATATTTAAATAAAACATGCGATGATATGAATAAAATAAAAAACATATTTATAAATATTAACAAATTTCATTACAAATTTGCTCCTATTTTAGATTAGATAAAACAAGAGTAGTTTTATTCAACGCTGCTACTTTTTTTAATAAAAATTCTCTTGACATTTGTATCAACGCACCATGAGAACATTTATGTACCATGTAGAATGTTTAATTGCATTATCTTTTCATATTACACTTTATATAAAGAAGTTAATTGTAATAGAATATATAATTATTTTTAATTTGTAATTTTGCAAATGATTTCAAGCAGGATTTGAATTATACAAAGATGCAAAATGCTTAAAATTAGCAGCTAGGAGAAATGTCGATAATGACAAGCGCTTCTAACACGGGGAATGTTTTGCGTTGTTTGGATTGATACCTGCAGCTTAAATTAACAATCGAACATCGAAACAGAATACAAAATGTTATCCATATAAGATCGATATTTGTTGTTTCACAGCTACTTAAGCCTTTCTGAAGGCATTTTGTGATGCGCATCACAATACTAAAATTAGCTACGTGTAAAGATATTTTCAATACAATCTTCCCGTGGGAAAGCCTTGCTGAAGTATATGCTGACGCACTAATTGGGTCGGCTCGTCTGAAATGATACCACGGGCTCACAGAATACATAGCTTGCAACGCTTCTTTGAAAGTGCCGCTTAAGATCTTACAGGATAACGTTCTTAAAGGCTTAAAAAGCCGGCAATACAACCAAAGCGCGGAATATGGCGCGGTTGTTCATGGGCGGCAGTGTTCTCTTTCCATTTAGGAGACCCACCTACTCCGTTATCCGTTATAGAATAAAAAAAATACTATTTGGGTTCCTCTTTAAAGGCCAGAAAGACACCCATGGTCTTGCTGTGGATAATCTAGTCGCGCTTCTGAATCGTTTGCTAGAAGTGTTTAATATAGAGATTGTTATTCTTTACTACACATGACGCTCCTAAGGTACTACTGCCATGAATGATGAGCTAATTACTAGACGTCGATAGCAGACACGTGCTTAGCAATAAATCTAGAAAGTTCGAACACTTGAGTTCGTGATCGTTTTATTTCTGGGAACTCGATTGTAATAGAAGATTTATTGTTTTTAATGCGACACATTCGTTACGCTACTGCCATTTAGTGCTGGAGGAAACTTAAGAATTTATGGTTGCCAACATTTAAAATCAATGTAAAAATAATAATATGTAACATATCATAAATATAACTTATTTTGTAAATATCGACTCGATTTATACTTTGCAGATTGATCGATTAATTTAATTTTTTTTATTTAATCTCTTCATATATTTATATTCATATTCTATTCTCAGAAGAATAAAACAGGATGCCGATCGGTACAATTATATTTGCATAAAATACTCATTTATTTGAGTTTACAAACTTAATGACTTTAATATAATATATATAATTAAATACAAGCACAACTATTAACAAATACAACAACATTACTAGAAGAGAAGTGTACAGCGTGAAAGCTCGACGGTCCAAGAGGGTGAGCCAGGTTTTTTTTTTGAATGGACTAACCGCTGTCGGCATAAGGCCTCCACAGCTTAGCGCGGACTTTTGTGGCGAGCCGTAGGCTCGCCGAGGGTGAGCCAGGTAGTCAACAGGCTGCTTATATGAGACAGGGACAGAGCGGCGTCGGAGGGAGCTGCCGATGTCTTCCAGATGGTTGCTAACAATATATTTGAATAAAAACAAATACTAAAAAAAATTCAATGTCATTGTGTAAATAATAATACAAAGAAAATAAAATACGATCATTTAAAACATCATTTTTTATAGTGTAGTGGACAACGGAGCAGGTGAGTCTCCTATAAGAGAACACCGCCGTCCATCACCAACCACGGTACAGTCCGCGCATTGGTTGTGTTGCCAACTTTTTACGCCACTTAAGCGTCATTTTTAAGAGCCTCCGGTACTCCGACTCACTCTACGAAATACAGTATCAGTACTGTTTTACGCTGAGTATTCTGTAAGCCCGTGTTATCACTTCGGACCAGCCGGCCCAATTAGTGCGTCAGCATATGTTTCAGCATGGCTCTCCCACGGGTGACAATTTTAATAAATTTCCATTTGTCATAAAAATATTTTAGTTCAAAATAAATAGGTGCAGTAAATGAAAATATGACTTCATTCCAACTTAGTTAAAGTACTCAGGTGTAACACCTGTGCTTCGTAAGTTCAGCGCTAAAATGTATTTCCTAAAAGTTTTAGTGAAAACATCTTCACTACGTTTTCGTCATAGTGACACCGCTTTTAGCACTTGAAAACTGTCGGTGTGTAAAATGTATACACATAAAATGAGCTTGAAAAGATTTTGGTAATAAAGGAATAACCTTCCTCATACCATATATTTAATGCATAAAATTCTAATTAGCGATCTTATATTTTATTTCACTTAAATTATTTTTAAGTGTGATTGATTATATTTAAGAACTAATATTCCATTATATAATACCTAATGTTTACTTAATAAAATAAATTTATAATTGCTTTATACGGATATATTTCTTATTATATGTATAAAACTAGGTCATCCGAGTATTGTACTTTAATGTATTCATAGCATTTCGTCCCATTCACACCTGCAAGCTACAAATAAGATTGGATTGGTATCTTCTATTATCGAAATACAATGCAGTTTAATGACACAGTAGAAACAAGAATCAATATTTTTTCATACAATTTAACTTAGACTTCCAATTTCACTTTATATTTCAAAACAACTTCTTTATATTATTTATATTTATATTTCAAAACAAAATTGAATACAAAAACGTGAAAAAATATGCTTTTAATAATTAATAATAATAATGTCTTAAATGGATTCTTGAAATTCACGTTTCCGAATAGACAAACAGATATTCTATTTGTACATCAGAGATATATAATTAGTATGCAAAAATGTTCCAAAAATTACTATTTTATCACAACATGAAGCTTCACATTATTTTTCTTCATTTTTATACTATACTTAAAGGCGTGTACTTTCCTATCACCTACGTATTTCATTCTATTAGATACCGCCATCTGTTTTAGTCTTATAGTACTAACAGTGACTGTACGTTAGTAAAAAAATATAAACACTAAAATAATATATACTTTTCTAATTTGATTTATCCACAAGTTTTATTAAAGTCGGGTTTGTAGTTTTGGATTACATTGCGAACAAACGCGAGACGTAATTTACATATAATAAAGTTTACAGAGTGTGTCATCACATATAAATCTGCGAATTTGGTGGTTCGTAGCTATAAGCACATGAATAAGTCAAATTGATGTTATAATTTCTTTTGTGTATAGAGGAAAACGGAGTCATTCTTTTCTATGATAAGATATCACCGCCGCTCACGGTAAACCGCGTGAAGGTGATGTTGCCGGCTGTTCTCGCCGCTTAATCGGTATAATTTAAAGGACCACTTATATATTCACTCACTCAGCGAAACACAATACAAATACTATTTCACGCTGGTGTTCTCTAAGCCTATGGTATCACTTTAGACATGCCTTCTTCCATCGACTGAATAAATTATACATTTTATATAGAGCAGGGGTAGAATCCGGTCTCCTGACTTCACTGCAGCTTAGTCCTTGGCCTTGCGGCTCTTAAAATCTCGCCGAAAATATTTATACAGAATTAACATGATATTAGGCTCGTGAGTTTTGTATAAATGCTTAACTAGGTTCGCGTATAAACACCTTTACGACTTTATAACCTGAGACTGCGATAAAATAACTTTAATTGAAATGACTTATTCTCATTTTACGAGTTTTAACTTGTGCTTCTCAATCGTAAACCGAGATTCTGCGGTACAAAACATTTCTGGTCATTTACATTTATATGGAAAGGTATAAATTTTATGTTGCTCATTATTCTGGTTTGCTTTTATTGGCTGAATTCATGACTAGATTTTCTGAGAATTATTGCTTTAATATAAATGGAAAACTCGAAAGAAAGGGTTTTTCTGGGAAGCTAACGGTCAGACAACCTGTCATGATAGCCTACTGTTATCATTAAGCCCCAGTTGCCAAAATATGAGAATATATATAAGAAATGTTGACTTCAACTATTCCTCTCTGAGTCAAATAGCGGAGAGACCTGAAATATGGGACATGGGACAAATGTGGCTTATTTGCGGTTAACGCGCAAACTTGTTTTCCTACGGATTAAACTAGACTAGAAGTTTAGTTGAGGAGAGGCATAGACTGGATTTGACATTATTAGTAATATTAAACGAATTTACTTATAAACACATATGAAATTGCTTGGATTAAATTTTTAGAAGTGGTGCAAGACTGTTATGGTGAAATGAAATTAAGAAACTTACTATCATGCTTTCAATTTAATTTTTTCGCTATATATATATATATATGTTATAAAAGTGTTACATATAAAATAAGTATCCAATCGAAGCCTTCTTATGTATGATTAATAAAACGGCCGGAAAATTCCTCGGGTTCTTAACAATTTATGATTTATAGCATTGCAATAGCTCAATTGCTTTATTAAATTTAATATGAAAAGAATTTATTAAACCAAAAACAATTTATATCCAGATGCCCGTACCGCACGCACTCAACAGCACTAACGGTCAATAAAGAACATAAATTCTCCACATTCTCGTGTTTAGAGCTCAACTTAGTGTGACCTCAGTTCACAATGTTGTAGCTTTACTGCAAGGGCTTGGCAATTTCTTATTTGAACAAAATATCATTGATTTTGGTTCATATTATAAAAAAATAGTAACTTTCTCCTAAAACATATTAAAGAATTATTTATTTTTAACAACATTTCACTATTTTTGTACAACATAGTATACACTTTCCTTAAAGGCCGGTAACGCACCCGCGGTTCTACAAGGGCTGGGGGTGTCCATGGGCGGAGGAACGTTTGCCCCAGGTGAGGCTTCTGCTCGTTTGCCGCCGAAAATATTAAAAAAAAAATGCTTTATCTACCATTTTTTCTTCCGTCTTAGTTCTGAAATACAGTGAATTTGACGGAATTCAATAAGGCATGTCAAAAGTAGATTCCATACTAATAGAATTCTTTATATGAATGAATAAAGAAAAGATAATTATTTAAACTGATTAAGAATTGATCGTTTAAAAACTCATGAGGAATTTATGTTAGTTTATGGTCATGATAAGCGTTTCATAATTACTCTAATAACATAATAATAAAATATTAAATAACGATAATGCAGATTTTTTATGTGTTCTTGTTGATCTGAACTACGAAATTCTTAAATGGTCAGGATAGGTCGACAAATAATGGAAAAATCCAAGTATGCTCAATGCTGGTCTATTCGCTCTAGTAAAACTTAACTTTATGTAGAGAAATAGTATAAATTTTAAACACACAATAAGTACGCCCTTTAAATCATATGATTTGTTTAAATATGTCTGAAATCTAACTCTCTGAAAGAATTTTATCGAGCTTAACATGCAGTTGATTCGTCCCTGGGCGAGAACAAAGCTTGTGCATGAAGGTTTTTACGATATCGACATATGGCGTTCTCGACTTGCCCTAGTGGACAATTTTGTGAAGAATTATTGCTTCTTGGCTGGCAATGAACAAAATTTATAGTAAGGAGTTAAATTTAATACACTTTGAAGTTTTAGTAGTTTCTTTGTATACTGTATATGATTCGAAAGAGAAAATTAAAAATCATTCATTTTCAACGATGATTAATTAAGCTATTACAACGCGTACTATAAAACCTAACTGCGATCGCCAACCCACCTGCCAAGGGTGGCGATTATGGGAAATTCCCCCATGTGGATTTGAAAGGAAAGCCTTTGTGCAGTGGACGTCCTTCGACTGAAATGACGATGAGGATGATGATGAATTAAGCTATTATAGAAATATTAAGAAATATCAACACTATATTTGTAATAATAAAACAAATAATGTTTGCTTGTGGGATTTATAATTAGATTGATAGAATATCCAGGATCAAATAATACTAATATGAAATAGTACTCATGCTGTCTATTGCTAAGTGAGGTTTTGAAGATCCACTAGTTATACTGTTTAAGCCAGAAACACAACCAAAATGCGAATTGCCGCATGTCCATGGACGAAGGTTTTACTTAACATCAAGTAGATTGTTTCCGTTGTCCGATAAATAATAAATAGAAACTAAAATTAACACTGACAAACTGTATGCTAGCAAAAAATTGGCAATTAAATCAAAAATAATCAAATTCACAAACATCAGTGCTATTAACAATAACAATTCCTTTTAATCACAAAATTCAACGTAATAAAATAAATGAATTAAGTAAGTAAACCTAATTGATTTCTCACTCTTTAATTCATTCGAAACGATTTTAAAAATTCCATTATATTTTATCTTTCATTTCTATCTAATTAAGTCTTGGTTGGTTAAAATGAAATAAAACTTCTAAGAAAAGATAAATGTTAAAGATTCTTAAAGATATCTTACTTGAGTGTTTTTGAGCGGGTTTAAATTTTTGTACGTAACAAATCATTTTCACTTTTTTCAATATTATTTTAAAAAAATTGAATTTTGAGAAAATATTTAATTTATCCTGCATTTAAACAGTTGTAATTTTTAACAATTTTTAGAGCAGCTTTCTGAAAAAAAACATTCAAGTTTTATCTCTAAAATAGTGAATAATATAATTTTTGAAACGAAGGATACTGCTACTTAAGTTTTCATTTACTTTATTTTAAAGATTACAAAACTTTTTCAAATCTATTTAATGTAACAAAAAACTCAAGTTAGTTAGCAATGACCCGTGGGAAAGCTATGCTGAAGCATATGCGGAAGCACTAATTGGACCGGCTTGTCCGAAGTGATACAACACGCTCACAGAATACTCAACGTGAAACGGTACTTTTCCTGTGTTTCGCTGAGTGAGTGAGGATATCGGAGACCCTTAAAAATGCCGTAAAGTGGCGTAAAAATCTGGCAACACAAGAATGCGCGGACGGTGGCGCGGTACCATACCATACCATACCATATAGGAAATACATTTAAAATGGAAAACCCTACCCGATATTAGCGTATCTCGTTACTCAATTCGAATAAATAATAAGGTTTCCGAAGTACTAATGATATCATGTAATCAGATTACCCCATCAGTAATATCGCAGCCTGAAGACTTACTGTTTCTCATCCATCACGAACGCATATTTAACTTCAATACCATTATTACGAGTAAAACAAAATATAATATCTGTAACATCAAATCATGCCAGATTACTTAAATCATATTTAGAAAAAAATTTATCACTTCGTAAATTAAAAATAATTAAAACGGGTAACGTCAACTAGTATAAAGGCGAAAAAATGAAATTCTGTTGTAGATGTTAAATTATTTTTAAATTTGGGGGCAAATGAGAAGAAAGCTCACTTAGAATTAGCTGTCGTCTACCCATGGACACCCCTTACCCAAATTGAGCCGGAATTGCTTTGCCGACCCTTTAGGAATAGATATTCTATTTTCTTAAAGGTTCCTTAGTCAGGTTGTTGACGAGTCTGGCCCATTGAGTGTATCAGTCTAAGTTATTCATTTTAAAAATATTATTTTTGTCATTATAATGGTCAAAAATACAAGAATGTAACTTTTTTAGCAATTTAAGTAGACGGCACGGACTTTAGAATGCTTTTATTAATTCAAAATATTTAACCTTGCAAGAACTGGAACAACTTTGACCTTCTGTTTGAATGTTTAATTCAGTATTGTACAATCTGATGACGTCATATCCTCATTACATTTTTATTTGAGTATTGTTTGTCTACTTTTTAGTATATGAATCTATTGACATATAAACCGTTGTTGTGTTTTTACCCGTGGGACTTAAGAACAATGCTGACGCGTTAATTGAGCTCCCTCGTCCGGTGATACCAGACGCTTTTAGTATACCATCGTGAAACATAACTTAAACTGTGTTTTGCAGAATAAGTGAGAAAACCGCATAGCCGCAAGATATACCGCTTTAGCTAATACTTTCAAGAAAAGAGCTTAGATCCTTAAATGCCAGCAACGCACTGCTCTGCAAGAGCTAGGGGGCGTCCATGGGTGGAGAACCGCTTATCATGGATGAGCTTCTTGCTCATTTGCCATTTCCATAAAAAAAATAGCGCAGTTGTACATCGGTGATCCAGGGAACCCGCCTGCCCTATATGTAACAACGCCAGCCCGCCCTGCCTGCCTGATACTTCCTGCTATATAATTATAATAAAAAGTATTAATAATAGAGTTATATGGGTGAAAATTTTAATATAAAACTCAAGTAAATAAGAGATGTAAGATTACTTTTCCGTATTCGTAAAGTATCCGCATAACTAGACATTGATATGTATCCGTGCTTTGTTTTAAGCTAAATCGAATTTTGGCTTCAGTGCTTTAGTGGGTAATAAATAATTTGGCAGCCGCAGTGCCCACGTTGCTGGCAAACTATCAATTTGGTTGCACTTGGTTTTACTATATCAGAGGCTCTCTTGTTTCAACTTTTATTATCTTTATCTCCAATTCAACACGCTACTGAAATAAAGCGATAGGATATTTATAAGTATTGGTAATTATATGTAGTGTCAGTCTTCACATTGACCTTATCTCCATCACCATCATCATTTCAGCCGTAAGACGTCCACTGCTGGACATAGGCCTCCCCCTTGGACCTCCATGAATACCTGTCGGAG